>JAJEJH010000528.1:145326-308611 GCA_026122585.1 Anacardium occidentale | reverse complement strand
GAATCCTACGAAAAAGAAAATACTACTGCTGATCTAATTTACACTGCAAGCGGAAGCTGAAACTGAAATATACAATGAGCCCAACTGGCTTTACTATATATATATATATAAAACTGCTCTGTACAACTGTTTTACATCTGAGTACATATACATTTGCAAAACGTACAAGTACAAGACCTCACAGGTCCAACTGAAAATAAAATACAAACTGGAGAGTGTGTGTGGGGTCCTCCTCGCCAGCCTCAATCCACCCGCTCCTCGCCAGCAGCAAACTGACCTGAAAATGAAGGAAGAAGGAAAGGGATGAGTGATAAAGATCACCCAGTAAGCATTCCTTACTTCCCTCAACCCACGCAAGCAGCAAACAAGGGCATGCATACCTGATCGGCCCTATTCATGCATCTAATCGCTTGCTGGCACTGAATCTGATTTATCTGATTACTGCTGTTATCTGGTTACTGATTTCTGATTAATGCATGTCAATATGAATATATGAAATGACATGCTGAGCTGGAATCTGAAAATGACTGATGATGCATGTATCTGAGCATTTAACTGAATGTACCCGAAGGTACCTGCTGTGCTGATCAGGCTGATAAACACAGGGATTCGGCATCCTGGCCAAGTGGGCTGAACATTCTAGCTACTGGCTAGAAAACTGAAACTGATCTGCTGATATACTGCTGAGCTGACTGACTGGTGTCAGAAAGCTGGGTCCCACAGATGCCCCCTCGAGTTCACCCCAAAACTGAAACCCATAGATTGGGTTCTGACTGCTGAAAACTATTGAATTCGGATTCCTTGGATCCTCATTCAGACTATATGCTATGCTCTGAATGCATATGCTGCTATTCTTAACTGAATTCTGAATTATCTGATGTCTGATTGCCTTTGGATGGATTGCCAAACCTTTAATAAATCAATTTCTGAATTTCTGGAAGAAACTGGCTGACACACGGCCGTGCAAGGAAAGCACACGGTCGTGTAGCACACACACACGGCCGTGCAAGCAAAGGCACACGGGCGTGTGCCCCAGCACACGGGACCGTGTGTCGGTCGTGCGTCTGGGCGTGTGTGCTTCTGGAATTCTGGCCATTTCATGCAATAAATGGGACACATGGCCGTGTCCCTGCGTTTTCTGCCCGTGTGCACTTCGTGCACACGGCCGTGTCCTTGCAGAAACAAGGGCACACGGGCGTGCTCTTGCGGGCACACGGTCGTGTGTCTTGCTCTGCTCAGACATGGCTCACCTGAAACGCGCTGGAAACCAACTGATTCTCATCCAAACTAAAATTAACTGGAAACATATATAAATGGCACTTCTAATACCACATATCAATCATCAATTTCAACATCCATCCATCTCTACTGATTCCACCATTAACACATCAAGTTTTCTCACACTGCACACACACAGCAAAGCATGCATGGTTCTGGGTGGAAAATAATCATGGCAATCAACATATAATCATCATCTCATCATCATACATACATACAAGCATAGCATCTCAAGCTAGGAATGGAAACTCGTATTTCCATCCACATCAAACAAGCTGGAAAACTGAAGGAGAGAGTAAGAAACACTTACCTCTCGACATGGCTGTTGGAAGCTTAAACTCAAGCTATTCTCTCTGATCTCTGGCTGGATTAGGAGCTACTGGAAGCTGGACTTCTCTCCTAGGGCTGGAAGCTGCTGAAAAGGAGAAGAAAGCTGGCTGAAATGGGTGAGAAAATGAAAGTCTCCCGTCTCTCTCTTTCTTTAATCCCACCTGCACGGGCGTGCAGGCTTGGCGCACGGGAGTACACCTGGGAAAATGGATGAAATCCATTTCCCGCGCTTCGCATGATTAAAACCTCCCTAAAGGCATCATACGAAGGCCACACTGCTCTGGAAAATTACTAACTCACCCCTGAAATCTGCTAAACTCCCAATCTATCTCTGAATTCTATTTCTAACCCCAAAACTCTACCCCTAAGGGCTTTTCTAAAACTGGGATGCTACAATGTGGAGGTGAGAAATGTGTCAAATATGGCAGCTCCAAAGAGGTTGGTTCGGCATCAGTCAATGGAATGCCCCCCTCCACCTCCAAGAAGCATGCCCCCTTTACCACCACCAAATTTTACTTCAACACCTACTCCTAAATATCAGGACAAAACACAATTTTGAATAAAACACATTCTGAAAAGATCCCTGATAAGAATGGAAACTTGCTCTGCCTTATTTTGACCCTTTTTCTGATGATTAATTTGATGGCATAAATTGAGGAATACTGTGATATTTATGACGCACATGCAAGTGGTTATCTTGCCTCATCTCCAAGATAGAAGGTTCTTTAACTGGTCATATTTGTTGTCCTCCTAATTCTGTTCTATTTTGTTATCAAAGTCATTATCAGATACTCTGGTCAAGCTGATGGAATATGGGGAAGATGATGATGACCTAGAGGAAGCCAGGGAAGAATCCCTTACCTCTGACTCCTCATTTAGTCTCAACTCAAATAAAGTAGCTGCTTGAAAACCATTTTGAGCTTAATGGGGTATTCAGGTGGTGGATTATTGGGAGCAGAAGTGCTTCTTTTGGGCTTTATTCTAATCATGTATAACTGGAGCTTGTGAAGTTGGATAGATTGTGGATGGCAGCCATGTGTCATATAATCTAGTCTAAGGTTTGAATGCTGTGGTGTTGGCTCTAACTGCAGTTTATGTGGCATGGAAGATTGTTGTATTTTCTTGGGTTTAGGTGGACATTACTAGTTTTTCCATTCTCTGGCAGTTAGAATTAGATTGGACTGAATATGAGTCGAGTCAAATCAAATGTGAACATATATATGTGTTTGTATTTGATTCGTTATTGGTTTGATTGGTGTTCAGATTCACATTCGTGTTTATATTTATGCTTGGTTCTTATTTATAATCTATTAAAAATTAAAATTAATAAATATAATTAATAAAATATTAGTAAAAATTTTTTAATTTAAGTTTGAGTTCGAGTTTGAATTCATATTTGGTTCGTATAATTCACATTCAGATTCGTATTTATTAATTTTTAAAACTATAATTTGGATTTATATTCGTATTTAGATTTGTATAGTTTATTTCGACTTTGTTTAAACTAAATAAAAAATGAATTTAAATATGTTCGATTTGAATCCAATTTTAGAATTAGAGTTTTAAGTATTTGCCAACTCGTGCGGTAACCAAAATTTTGGTAGAAGAGTTGGGAATAAAAGTTTTGCTACTAAAATATCTAAAGCAAGATGTCTGATACACCTTCGAAACCGCATAATAACCATAGTATGTTTACTGTTTTGAGTTTAACCTAATGTCGATGATTCTTCAATTGCTAAACGACTTATTTCCACCTAAGGTTTCCTTAAACAATAAATTTTCGCTCCAAAACTTTTAAAAATCCAAATATTTATCCGTTAATTAAAGTTAATTGTTAAATTTAAATGGTTAATACAGTATTTTTGTTTTTTTGTTTTTTTGAAAAAAAAATTAAAAAAATTTTATTAAAATAATATTAAAATAGTAATAAAAATAAAAAAAATCATTGTAAATTGTTGACAATACTGACCGTCATTAACCTAATTAAGTGATAAAAAATGATCACTTAATTTTATTAATGATATTAATGATTAAATTTAATCATTGTGATGATAAAAATGATCAAATCTGATTACTAAAGATCTGATTTAACTCAGTTTTGATGATTCTTCAATTTAGAATTTTGTATTTTTAGCTCTGTTCATGCATGAATGCATATTGTGTCTTTTTTACACCGACGAATTCAGTGATGCATTGCAGGAAGTGAATAAAAGATCATTCTGCACCAATCGCTGCCTCGAAATAGGGAAATGGGTAATGTACGGTTGACTAAGCTTGTCGAATTGCCCAGTCCATTCCATGGTCCATTTCAAAGTTTTGGTAGAAATGTACAGGCCATTCATCTGCCGATAAGGCTAGGGACAATGCCAAAACGGAACCTGTCAAGGTTAAATGTACAAGTTGTCAAGGCGGCGTTTCTCTTTGAGGTACAAGTTCAATGTTCACCAAATGTCCCCAGCACTTCACAAGCAAGAAAGTCCATCACATATGAATATATCAAAAATATCTGTATTATATCGACTAGCCATGCAATCGACTCGACCTTTTGGTGCCTAAACTCTTCTCAATTACTGCTTACACAAGCTTGAGTTCAAATTTGGTGTTGGATGGCTCCGTTTAAATAAAATATTAATAAATTTTTAAAATTTACATTCACATAGTTGAAATCTTATTTTCTGATTTTGAATATACAGAGATAATAAATGAAAACAAATTATGAGGTTTAATTATAATTTTTGAATTGAATTTGAATTAATTGTTTTTAGGGTTGGATACGAAGCAAACCGAACACGAACATGAGTATGTTCAGGTTCGCTTCGTTGGCTTGATGGGCTTCATTCCTATTCGGTTAGTGTTCGAAGAACAAGTGTAGTGGAGAATTGCGATTCGTGTTCGTGCAAGCGAGGAGGGCTAATGTTCGTTCATTAGACTCGTCACTGTAAATCATTTTCAGAAGAATCAGAGCGACAGTCGTAGGCGAAACACAATAAGTTGCAATTATCACAGCAAATCAACAACAGGTGTAGTTCGCATAAGGCAAAATATCGCAGCCGAGACCAGCAATGGATATTCAACCCAATAATCAAGAGATCAAAAGAAGAAACCCTAACCTCAATAATGCTTAGTTTTCACCGAACTATTCGTTGCCTCAATTGGGATTCGTATTTATTTTGCCGAATCTTTGATACAGATGTTCGTCATCGGGTTCGATTCGTCTGACGATGGTATCGTTTCGCTGTCAATCGAAGCGAGCTCAAAAACGAGCCCGAATATGTTCGCTTCGAATCCAACCCTAATCGTTTTTGTTTCAAACTTGAGCTCTGTATGAATGTAATTGAAGTAGGCTCAAACCAAATACTATTAGATTCGATTTAGTTTGTTTGCACCTATCAATATCACACATATAACTTGGTATATTAATTTTTATGTATATATGTCATACATACATGATTATTTTTTGATTATAACAACCAATATTATTTATAATTATTAAAATAATTGGATAACTTAATATTATGTGTTTGACTCATAAACATCTACAGCCAGGAGATACCTTTTTAGATGACCAAAGCAATGAAAGTTGCTTACATTGAAGTCTCTAGGCAATTTAGTTTCAAACCAAACTTTATACATATTCAAACCTGAAAGTGATGGGCTAACAGATACCTTTCTTGATCATATGCCTAGTTGGCCACTAATTAGCTCACACCCCCAAACCTGCAATTGTCATGGTGTCCTATCAAGGATAACTCTTTGAATAAGAGCTGCCTTCCATTATCAAGGCCTACATACATTTCTCATCAAATATCAGGCCCCAGTCCCCACATGCCCTTATTGCTCACTCACTGTCAACCCCATTGCTGGAGGTTGTACTGCTATGGCCAATTGCAGCAGCAATAACTTCTGTGGCCCTGATGACTGCCCATTCTTAAAGAATCACACAACCATTCTATTAGGTGTTGCATCATGTTTACATTGTAGCATTGAATTAACACTTTCCTAAACACTATCTTCTTCTGAACTGGATGCAAAGGATTACATGATATTATGTCAGACGTACATTTTGTGCATATTTTGTGTTAATACTGTGATACCATGTTCTTGCATGGATAAGAAAAAATGCAGGCAAACTATGAACAAGAATCGCATAATTCTTAATTGATATGATCATAGTAAATTACAGATATGCTGCATATGGAAAATTTTACTATGGAACTGGGAAAGAGAGGGAAGATAGCAGGGGAGATATTGCACAGGAACCACTTGTCTATGTGTTTTGCAACTATCATCTCCTATATGGATTATGTAAGGACTTTGAGGATCCTTCAAAGAGATCTAACAAGTAATTGTGCAGATCATCGGCACTATATTTGATGTGTTTGTCACTTATGTGATTCTTATGTCTGCTCTCAAAATTGTGGTAAGCTCGGATCACATTTTGGGATATTGAAATCCGTAGATCTTCTCGAAGCTGAGTGTCTGGGATGTTCCATGTTGTTTGTGTTTTGTAGACCTCTTCAAATGCAAGATAGAAGTTCCTGAACCTCTCCTTCAGCTGGGTTCTAGAAACCCCTTCTGAACTAGAATTCCCCTCCTCTCTCAACAAAGCGAGGATTGAGCTCCAAGTAGCTCTTTCATATTCCATGGCATGCTGTTGTAGTTTCCAGTTGTGCTTTCGAATCCAGCTATCCCCAAAAATGGGCCTAAGTTCTGAATTTTTAACCTTTTGAGCCATGTAATATATATTGTTCATCAAAAAGAGGTGTTGCAGTGAAATATCCTTGTACATCTTTGAATATTCATGAAGTTTGGATTCCAGAATTGAGGCAACTGACCGGTAACGGAGAGCCATTGATGAAGAATTGCATGAAGAACCTTCACTTGTGTCCTCCTCTTCCACATCTGTATTCACGTTAGATGATTGTGAAGTAGAATCTTCTTTATCATGGTTCTTCAGAAGCAAATTGAGGTTATCACCATAGTCAGTCAGATTTCTGAGGTAATTCATCACATATTTGGTCAGATGATGAATTCCTCCTCCTGCCAATGGGCTAGTTGATTTGCATGATGCAATAGCATTCTCAAATTCCAAAATTGTTGATCGCACTGAATCAGCAAATCTCCTCAGAACCTCGTGATACTCAATTCTAACAGAATAACCAACTTCATCAATATACATTCCATGAATATCTGGAAGAAGATCTGCTAGTACCTCATACATGTCAAGAAGGCAAAACAGCTTCTCTGGCCGGTGGGGACCAATAGACACAGCTTCACCAAAATTCAGAAGCTGCAACATTGAAGCCTTTGAAGCCTCAACAAAGCATGATAAATTAATGGATCCAAACTCTCCAAATATTTGCTCACTGAGCAATTTTTCACTAGCAAGATAGATGCGCACAAAGCTCTTTATAGCCCACACCCATCTTTTGATCTTGGAGTTTAAGTTTGCCCATTCCATCTTCAGCACATCTTCAATACTCAGTTTCTCCAGTTCAAGAATGAAGAGACATTCATCCAAGGCATCCTTTCGGGTATTGACATAGGCCTGGCAACATTCATGATCATAATTAGACATGAACATCAAATTGGCAATGCATCTGACATCAGTAATCACATCCGGATTGACCAAATCAACTATGAAGTACTCTGAGGTTCTGCTGATACCGTCTCTTTGAAGGGAGCCTTCAATCGATTCATCACCCAAAGAAACAAATGAGTTCTCATCTACAACATCATCTTCACTACAACGGAAAGACAAGTGCTCTGGTTCAAAAGGTTGCCTGTTTTGCACAAGCAAGTGTCTGAATTCTTCCTCAAGTCTTGCCATAGCTATTTGGAGAACATCATGAGCTCTCTGTAACATATCTTTCTCTTTTCCAACTTTATTTGAATACGAACTATCTAATCTTTCGATCAATCTTCTTACTTCATCCGCAGCATTCAGGTAATCATAAGCTTCCTTAGCCCCGGAGTCCCAAATCATAGATTGATCTTCCTCCCGACTAATAATCTTATCCGAAACAATATTAAGCTGTTCTTCAATCTCACTCAATTCCTCATCTTTCTCATCATCAACGTTTGCCATGGTGGACATTTGAGAGCCAAGATCTGCCAACATTTTCTTCATATCCTTTGTGAGGTTTTTATTTGACCGTAAAGCCCCAACAAGGTGTTTCGCTGCTGCAATCAAGTTTTCTTCCCTGTCCATTTCTGGAATAATCTTTTGACAATCCTCCATAGCCATGGCTTTCTACCCTTTCACACCTTAAATTTTCAACAAACAGATAAAATTAAAGACAAATAACTTCATAACTTCCTCACAAATGAAATAATCACTACTCAAAATATTCATATAACCAACAAAGAAACTGAAACTAGCTAAAGCAAAATCAGTAATGATGCAGCATGATCTGAACATATTCAACTCACCATTCATACAAATTCAGCACGTAACTTGCTCATTGACAGAAAAACAAGAACCAAAAACAACCTTATCAATGAAATAGAGAACAAGAACCTTGAAAATCCCACTAAAGTCCCCATCTTTAGAACACATTAATAATGGAATACAGATCCATAAAGCAGAAACTGATACTAGAAATGGGGTTTTAAAGTTTTGACGAAACAATACAAACCAGAGAGGACCAGCAACAAGTTTAAGCAAGATCTAAGTAACAATAACAACTAATCAGATAAAAAAGGAGACTTTGTACGGAGAGTACCAATGAACTGAACGGTTCTACCGGAGCTTTCGAAGATAATTAATTGTTTTTAAGGTGGTAGCTTTCTGGGTTCTTTCTCTCTCTTTCTCTTTGTGTGCGAGTGTTTATTTTCAAGCTTCCGTGAAACTTCTACCTTCCCCTGTTCTTAGTCTTTGTTAAGCACATGGGAAGGCCTTGTAGCTTTGACCATTTTCTTCTACGCGCATAAATGAAAGAAAATCACCACTTGTTATGTAACTTCTTGGGTCCTAAGTGGGGTACTGAATGGTACTTTGATTCTGGTAATATTTAATTGGAGAGAATGTATTGTGCAATTATATATTAATAACATAAAATCATTTGATAATATAAAAAATTATGACTTCAAATAACTACAAAGATTTTGATTGTTTGATTATGATTTGTTCATATGAGTTGCCATTGATCACCTTTCTAGTTTGACTTTTCTGAAATTGACCCATTTGCATCTGTTTTCATACTGTAGTGATAATTATCTCCCTCAGGACATAACATGGACTCTGAAATTCAGGCTTTAATTATATAAAAGCTGGTGGAGATATTGAGTCAAAAAGAAATCCATTCCCAGTTTCCATTATACTTATTTGCACATATACATACATACACATACATGTATTGTGCACCAAATTGTTTGAATAAACTGACTAGACCATTTCAATGGTTTCCACTGTATATAATTAATATTATCCATTAATTATTTCCACCAACTTTTTCATTTCAAATAAATGCATCGCAAATGCTTGTTCATTCCAATTTTCTGAATTTTACTATTGGATAAATCAAACTCTTTCCCCTCTCCCTACTTACTTGAAAATGGCACATCAGTTAAGTTCTTTGTCCACAACAATAACATCAGTACCAAAGACTTTGAATGAATTTTTATTTTTATTTTTTCAATTTTCTTTTTGTCCTTCATCAAGACTTCGGAAGAGGTTCTCCTCTTAAAAATGATTTGAATAGTTGCAGAGCTGCTCTTGGCTTGAAGAGTGGCACCTCATGACCTGCCCCTCTCACTGTTGCAAATGTTAGTCCTTCATAAACTTCTGTCCACCCTCCCACCTTATCACCCATAAAGAAAATTGATTCATTAACGTGCTTGTAAACATATTTTCTTATCTATATATCATCAAATTTGTCCTTAAAGAACAGGTTTAAAGTGTTTGGTACTGAAAGCAATATAAACGTGTAAACTGTTTCTTTTGTGTCAAATGACAGAAGTCATAGGGGTATGCATGCATCGTTTGACCCTTGAATTCAAACAAATTATATTCAACTACTTGAAATGTTCTCTAAGGGTCTAGAATTCTTGATATTATTATGACCAAGTAATCACAAGAATTATTATTCCTGGAGTATAAATAAATTAATCAAAATAATGAAGGCATAATTAGCTACTGACCTGCTTATTAACATACCAAGGATACCATGGAATTTTGGTTGTTAATTTCAGTTGTGCGAGAGAATACCTTGTTGCAGTAACTGGCACCACTGAGTCCACATCTCCACTGCAGAAAATGTTTAAATATGAATATATACATCGAAAAAAAATGCTGAAATTTTGATAGTAGATACAAAATTGCCAACCTGAAAACCCAAACTCTCAAGCCACCAGCTATCATTTGTCTATATATTGGAAGAACTGATACATCTGTGTCGTTCCAATTGCGGTTTAGTAATTCACTGCCATCAAATAATGCAGAGTTTAGCAAAAGGATCCTTTCCTGATTTAAGCTCCCCTGAGTTTTTAGAGATCGTATTTATGATCACCTGCAAGCAGTCCACTTATAAGGGATTCTGGTAATGTTAGCATGGAGGGCTTTTTGCACATCAGGCCTGTTATAATAAATCTCAGCATACTTTTCTGTACATGGATCATAGCCTGATATCTGCCTCAAAATCTGACATGCCAAAGAAATTAATGAAACTCATTGTCATTTTTCCTATGATTTTTCCAACAAATTATAACATGGTATATATTCATATTTATGTTTATACACCTTATGGGGTCGATGAGGCAACCGAATAGTCTGGCGTGTAGAACTAGTGACACCATCAGAAGTGTTGCAGGGAGGTGCATAGATGTTATACTGATCAATGTTCCCAAACTCTTGAAGCATGGCATAACTATAGAGTGATTCACACTCATCTGATTCTTTCTGCCTCCTAAAATCACAAGTGTTGATGAGTTGCCTATATGTTTTGTCAGAGATCATGGCATGACTCCACCAATATGTCACAGTTCCCAGATTGTCATAGTAGTTGTCTGTCACTGCATTGCCCACCTGCATATTCTTTTTATCAAACTTTCTGCATTTCCGATATAGAAAAACAATCCGGCTTACTAAATTATCTAACTTTGATCCAAATTTATGTATAATTTGCCAGCTTTGAGAAAATTCTTTCTAGAATGATCTGAAAGTCTCATTGGACCATGTAACGTTGCAAATTAAATAATGTAAGAGGGTTAATTTACCATAATTCCCTTGAGATTTATAGGGTGTTTTGACTTGGAATTGTAGATCATAATTTGTCTAGCCAGCTGAGGAACATAATGACCTGCATAGCTCTCTCCAGTGATATAAACTTCACGGCCTTTATATCTTGGGAATCGTTCCAACCACCGAATCAGGAATGCTAGTGAGTCCTCAGCTGAACCATATTATATATAAATCATTCATTAAAACTTTTAAAACATTGAAGGTGGCAGAAAGAGCCCAAGACCCATCAAAGTTTATCAAAATATAGTTATATGTACATGCTTTACATGATTACACTGAAGTTGTTTAAGTGAATAAATCTGAAGCTTATAGTAATGATTAATTAGCTTAATTATGTCGGTCAACAGTTCATATAGAAGCCAAATAATGAAGGCATGCGACCATGGCATGCATCATCATACAATTTAGTGCACCTAGTCTTCAAAACTTTGGCCTACCAATAACGAAAAAGTTTAGTCTTTGAAATACAGCAAAACTATGCTAGTGATAACTACTAATATTATTATATAAAATGATTATTCAGTGGGTCCTACCAGTGCGGCGGTCACCGGTGCTGAGAAAATCCTCTGAGCGGTTGCTGTAGGAGAAGCCAACACCAGCCGGAGTTTCTAAGAACAAGAGGTTGGCCACAGAGTTCCATGAGAACTTGTTGAGGTACAATCCTGAAGCAGTCTTGTTGATTCTAAATGGGCCTATTTCTTCAGAAGCACCGTATGCCACAGAAGAGCAACCAGGACCTGGTCAAAAAGATCACACATAATATCATAAATAAGTAAATATTTTGTAAACAAAACTAGAAAAAGAAAATATTACATCATAATGTTGACCCAAAATTAACCCATCATGTGCATTTATGCCTCAACATTCAACATGCATAAAAAGGTTGCAATACACACACACACACACACACACACACACACACATATATATATATATATTCTCTCCCAGCTATAAAAAAGTTGAAAGAAAGACATTTTCTGATAGTTTTACCAAAAGGGTGCTTTTATTTTCTTAGCTTTCATCAAGTTCTAATATCAAAGTTAAACAATTCGAGATAATAATCCATGGAGGAGTGCAAAACAAAGTGTCACACATTTATTTTCTGACAAAGTGTCAAACAAAGCAGCTATGCATTAAATTTGGCCTGTTTCTGGTTGCTATCAAGCATTAAATTTTATGCAAAACAGTTAAATGAATGATGTGTGTGAAGTGAGAGAGCAAGAGGGTTTGCACTATTATTATTTTTTTCTTTTGTGTGGAAATTAAAAGTTTCAAACATGATGAGTTTGTTCTACTTCTACTCCATTGGTAGTTAGGTCATCATTTTTCTATCCATTTTGTAGGCCACAATGAGACCACTTTCTCTTCTTTTCTCTTTGTAAAAGAAAATCTTTTGGCAGCTTCGAAAAATCAAATGAAAAATATAATAACATTTACATGAACCAGAAGAAAAAAAATCTTTTTCTCTTCTGGGTAAAAGATAGTAAAAGATTTCAACTGCACACAAAAGCTTCTAAGTACAGTTTACACCTGTGAGCAAGAAGAAATCCGTTTTCACCATTCAAACAAAACCGTGTCGGCAACAGAGAAATTAGATATGAATAACTGGTGCACAGAGTGAGACAAAAAGGGCATAGCATTAATGAAACTTGTACCATCCAAAGAAAATTATGTTTATGTGAAGATATTAAGAGAGGCAATATAACAGTAAAAACAAAATAATCATGAAAAGCATTTAAACACGCAAAATAAATATTTTGTCCGTAAAAAAGCATGCAAATATGGGAAAAAAATGAAAATGGTTTTACGTTCTGACCTCCATTGAGCCAAACAACCAGTGGTCTAGACAAAGGGACAGTGGTGGCCTCAGTGAGCCAGTAGAAGAGGGCTCTACCAACGGCTTGGTTGACAGTGACATAGCCTGAGAATTGTTGGAAGGAGACTTTGGGTTGGCCAGGAAGAGAAGTGATTCTATCGTGAGCTTCCTCCTCTTGAGGAGAAGTCACAACCAGAGGTGAAAGATTTAATGTTATTAAGAGATAAAGAGGAAGAGTGTGGAGAAAGATCCGAGCTTTGGCCATGTTTATGGACTCCATGAAAAGAACTGGAAGAAGAAAGACGGAAAGACAGGAAGAAAGTGATGTGAAGTAAATAAAGAGTTAATGAAAGTGTAATTCAAGATGGATTAAATAGGGAGAGAAAGAAAGAAGAGTGGAAAGAGAGAGACAGATTGATTTATGAGACATAGAACACTCAATAATAAAGAAGCCTCCAACACTTTGATTTTTTTTTTTTTTTTTTTTGTTGGCTTTGGGCAGTCTTCCTTTTAAGCACGGCAACCCCCTTGATTTTGAAAAGACGATTTTATCCTTAGTGTTTTCCAAAAGTCTGAATTTACACTCCAACCGACATAACACAAATCCAAATATTTTCCTAATCCGACCCGAATTTATGTTAAAATCTCTCAATCCTAACCCAATCCAAATTATATTTAGGCTAACTTAATCCAAATTGATCTTAAATCGTCTACTATTTTCACTTTTTTGAATGTTTTTAGGGTTTCAATGTTTTTTCAAATTACTCTAACCCACTAATAATAAGACACGTAAAATAATATTTTATTTTTTTATAAATGATCTAAGAAATTGCATTAAAACGCACCAATAATCTTAATAATTAAATTTTATTCTCATTACCCAAAAAAAAAGAAATTAAATATATTAAGAGTAATTAAAGTTAGTATAATAATATTTCTATAAACATTCAAGTAAGTTTAAATTAATTTGGATTAGTTTCGTATCAACTTTAACATAATCCGATTTAGTTTCGAGTTATATCGAATTGATTCAAACTAAATTTTGTGTCAAAAAATTGAATTTTAACCCAATTTTTTGTGTCATATTGAGTTAACAAAATGATTGAGTCCATTGTATTATCATGTCAAATTATATAAATAAGTTAGGAAAAAAATAAAGTTTAAACAAATAATTTATTCATATAAGTTGATGGAATGGGGTGTTCATGTTATTCAAATTATTTATTTCTTAACTTTATTAAAAAATTGTTAGGTTCATAATTTAGTTTTAATAAGAAACAAATTGCCTCACTCACTTGGTTTTCTCATCCATGAAAAGTCCCTTTTATCATCCATTTGTTCCTCTTCTGTCTATTCATCTACCCCATCTTTGACACTTCCCCGTGTCCTTTCACTTTTGGCCTATATATCTAATTCCTTTTTTGTTTTTTTTTTCCCCCCTTATTTATTTGGTTTGTTTTTTTTTCCTAGTTGTAGTAAAAAGGTATTTTTGAACCAACCTTGGTGCACCGATACCAAATGTCCTCCTTAACCTATACATAAGTGGGTCATTCAGGCGAAAACTAGAGAATTTACGAGAAAAATTATCACAAGTTGTAGGACCTACTGTCGCGCACATCACTGCTACTTATTTATTTCTTTACTAATAATAAAATACTGAAAATTTTGGTGTATGCAATAGGACTCTTATGAAAAGAAAGCTGCTACAGTCTTAATACATAAGCATGCGGAAGCTGAAAACTTATATGCACAATGGTGGATCAAAACAAACTTTACATATATACATTTTTTATACGTGGTATCAGGGTACATATAATTATACAAGTAATCCCACCAAGCCAACTATACCATCTAATTAGAGCCCTCTCTCATTAGCCATTGTCCACCTGTACCTCATCAGCATCAAACCTACCCGCAAGAAAGGAATGAAGGAAAGAAATGAGTGATAAAATCACCCAGTAAGCATTCCCTACTTCCCCTCAACCCAAAACAAGCATCAAGATAACACGCATATCTGGCCTTGGCCTAAAACATTCATACATTTTATGCTTGCTCATTAACTTGAAATCACTTATTCTTTTTTCCCTTGATTGCAGTAATGATTAATACTATAAAATGGGTGTTATGGTATCATGTCATGTTGTGCATCATATTGAAAATATTGAATATGCATGCACTTGAATCTCAATGTATCCGAAGATACTTGCTATGCTGATCAGGTTGATGAACATAGAGATTCTACATCTTGGTCATGTGGACTGAAACAGTCTAACGAAATACTAGAAAACTGAAATATAACATACATAACAGTTATGAGACCAGTAAGCTGAAACTGAAATGATCTGACCGCAGTCAGAAGGTTGGAATCCCACATATACCCCCTCGAGTTCACCCAAAACAACTAACTGAGATATCAGGTTCTAAATGTTGAATAACTAATGTATTTGGATCCCTTGATCCATTTTTGTACTAATGTCTTGGCATGTCATGCTATGAGATGCTTATGATGCCTTATTTTATCTTATTATAAGTTCAAATAGCCATTAGGAAGGTTTTCCATGCATTATGCTTCATTTTAATTTCATTCTCAAATTTTAGGCTTGAGCACGGGTGTACATGGTAAGACACATGGGCGTGCATGAAGACACATGGGTCATTCGTCGACCGTGTGCCTGGACGTGCTAGCTTCTGGAATATCTGTTGTCCTTCAGGCACATGATCGTGCCTCTTGCACAAATCAGTCGTGCACACGGGTGTGACCCAACAAGTGCAAGGGCACATGGGTGTGCGTCCTACTCTGCTTTGGTAAAACTTGCCTGAAACTTGTAGAATCCTGTCCAAGACTTCACATATCTACAATCAAACCATTTCAAACACTTCTAATAATTCAAACACCATATCAACATGCTTCAATTTCATCCATAATATACCACATCACAATCCACCATCAAAACAACCATTCACACACATATTCATGCACATACATACACAAGCATGTTCTTGGGTGGAAACTATCATCACAATCCCCTTTCTTTTCATCTTATCAACACATAATCAAGTCACATAAATCACAAGCATGTTGGAAACACAAATCATCATATCACACATTCAACACATGCTGGGAAACTCAAGGAAGAGACAAGGAAACACTTACCTCTTGTCATGACTGCTCTACTTCTCTTTCTATCTAATAGTTTCACTCTTTAACTGAATTGGGAGCTGCTGGCTGTTGAAGATCACCTCTAAGGTTAGGATTCTCTGAAAACAAAAAGAAATCTTGGCTGAAAAAGGTTAAGAACGGGTGAGAAAACTTATAAACTCATCATCTTTCTCCTCTTACAATCATGCACAGGAGTGCATCAAATGATGCACGGTCATGTATAAGGGAAAATGAAGAAACTTCATTTCTCGCGCTACTCATGAAAGAAACCTCCCAAGGAGAATCATGTGCAAGCCACACTAGGTTTGGAAACTTACTATCTCACCCCTAAAGCTCTGAAAATTTACTATCTCACCCTTAAACTCTTCTAACTCACAATCTATTGCTAAATCTTACATTTAACCTCAAATTTTAGCCTAAAAGACAATCTAATCCTGAGATGCTACACAAGTCATAATTTATATGTAAACCACAAAACTATAATTATGAGTATAACTTTTGTGTGTCGAAGACTAAATCTTTCTTTAATTTTGTCTTCATCGCTACTATTCTTTATAAAAATAAGATATAGTTATTAATTTTGCAATCATTGTTTATCGTATTTAATCACACTTCATCATGTCTAGTCATTGTTTTATTATAAATTTTAAAGTTAGATTTCTTCGATAAAATATATATTTCTTAAGTAAATATGTATAATCTATAAAATATTAGATTATATCATCGACTCAAAAATATTTGTAACTTTAAATAATAGTAATTTTGTTAGTCCCTAATGATATACATAGATAAGATAAAATTAATATGAAATCTCTCTATGGTTTAAACCTTATGCTTTCTTTTTAGGCCCTAGACATAAGTCTTAATGAACGATGCCTTAAGTAGGTTCTGCATATTGTTTAAATGCATTAAAAATAAATTTATTTCGATCAATTTTCCTAAATATGTTTAAATCTCTAATCATTTACAAATATAAGTAAACAACACCATCTAATTAGCAACAAAATTTAAAAAGAAGTGTTATGAATTGGGTGCAATGTTTAAAGGAAGAAAGGGAGGAAGCAAGGTTTAGTAATAGTTTGCTTTACGTGCACGCGAGGTGGGGTTATTGGTGTTCAATTGGATTTCCAGAAATGGCACTGGGTGTGGGGGAAGGTGGCGAAGATGGCTCTTTTGGGCTTCCTCTCCACTCATATTTGACATGAAGGAAGAACCATGAAGAAACATAATAAAGAATGGACTAAATGTAGAACACAAGTAGTGGTTGTGTCATTAATGAGATTGAAGAAAACAGTTGGTCTGAGCCAGAAATTGAAGAGCTGTTATTGTGGAAAAAGAAGATGAAGATGAAGAGTGAGAGTTAAGAGTCACTTTCAATGCTGGTCAAATGCCGTAAGTCTTGTCGTCATCAACTCTTTTTTCCCATCCTGCCCTCGTCTTCGATGCAGGGATAATGGAGATTCATATCTCTCCTTTCTAAAAAAACAAAAATTTCTTTTTCTAGTCTCCATTTTCCTTGAGAAAATTCCCTTTCTTTTCCCCACTCCATTCCTGGTAAAAAAATAATGTTAAAGAAGGATTATTCAATATTTAAAGGTTTAAATATTTAGAGAGAATACCAATCAGAAAAATGACAAACAAAGAATATATTTATCTTTGTTCCAGTCCCATTTTTTATTATCAAAATTTTACTTATTATCGTTTTTATATTCTTTTTTATCGATGAATCTCTAGTTATTCGAAGAGAAATAGATCAAGAACCCAATTTGAAGGTTCAAGTTGTCACCCTTACTCCAGTCCACAATCTTTGAAATTCATGCATGCTCATCATAATTTAAATCGATATGAAAATATGAGTATATATATATGCTCATCATAATTTAAATCGATATGGAAATATGAGTATATATATTTTAAAAATCAAATGGAGTATGATCTAAAGATGCTCTGAAACCATAGTTTCTATAAATATTACAGGATCAGTGTCATTTATTCAGCTCAAAATCCAAACAAATTAATTTCCTTCATCAACTTCATCACTTAATTGTATATGAAAATTATTGAAGGAATGCAGTCTCATTTATGGCTCATTAGGTACGGGTTGTTGGCTCTGGTCTGAAGGTTGAAGATAATCCTAAACTTAATAATCATACTTTCTAAAAAGGAAAAAGATTTACTAACTGTACTTATACATGAAAATGTTGCTTAAGATTTGGCACTCAAAAAGTTGGGATCTCTGTAAAAAGTTCTGGAGTTTCAGATGATTCAGCAGATTGCAGATGCAGACACAGTTTTGTTTTGATTTGATATTCAATATTGATTCCAAGACTAGTCTGCTAAACACAGTACACGTGCTATCGACGTGACCTTCTTCTGTATTGTTTTGTATTTTGATTCCTGTGTCTCCCCAACCATATCCTTCCTTGCATCCTCTCAAATGTTTCATCCTCCGAGTCTTTCTTCAAATGACAATACATCCAATAAGGAAGGGATCTTTTAACTTCTTTTTTGAGATCCTAGAGTTTTACTATTACAGATTGTTGCTTTCAGAACAAAACAAAATAAATAATTATAATTGTATTTATTAGATGTATAATTATCAGTATCTTACTATATATGATAAATATCATATTATACGATATAGATAAAAAATGATACATATTTTAAAATATATTTCTAATTAATATGATATAATATGTATATTATATGATTAGGGTTAGATTCGAATCGAATATATTTAGATTTGTTTTTAAGTTTAGTTCGAATAAAACTGAAATGAACCGAACAAATCTGAATACGAACCTGAACTGTAATTTTAAAATTCAGCGAATATGAGCCCGAATACGAACTATACGAACAGAACATGAACACGAATCCGAACTCGAACTTAAAATAATAATTTTTTAATTAAATTTTATTAATTATTTGTATTAATTATAATTTTTAATAAATATAAAAACGAATTATACGAACCAAATACGAATACAGATACGAAACGAATACAAATTTAGTTATATGAACCAAATACGAATACAAACTTTGTTATAAAATATTCGGTGAATATGAATCTGAATTCGAATAGTATGAAACGAATCCGAACACAAACATGTTACTATTTATGTTCGATTCAGTTCGAATCCAACCCTACATACGATATGGTATGATATATATCAATTAGTAGTGGTAAGATTAATAATACGGATAAACATATATTTTTAAGCTAAACCGAACTGATCAAACTCAAAATTATACATTTTACATAGAATAAAAGTTACGCATGAATAAGATAGAGAAATTGAGAAGAGAGATATGCTACCCAATTGGCATGACAGTGATAAAACTAGTAGAAATATAGATATTAATATTGATCTTGGACATGATACGAATGACTAAAAGTAAAAAATTGAATGTGAAATCTTAGGATTGTTTTGATTTTGTTAATGAAAATAAGAATTAAAAATATATTAATGTTATGGTTGTTTTTTTTTTTTTTTTTGTATATTTTTTTTCTTGACTAAGCAAATAACAATTTGATAAGATAATTTTTAGTATTTTATTTATGTTTTGGAAACATTGCTAATATTAAATTAGAATGGAAAACAAAATGAAAAGTATAACAAAAAAATTTAATTTAATTTTTATAAATTTATTATTATTTTTTAAAAAATTGTGTATCCTACAATATAATATAATACATGATATAAAAAATAAAATTTTTAATACACAATATAATACGATACATGATATAGAAAATTATGTTTTCAATATATCATACAATACACAATTAGACTATCATGGTTTGATGCATTTAATTGTAAGTACAGAAAGTTTAGTCTCTTTTACAAGAAAATCTGAAAGTTATCGAATTATTCATTTTGCTTTAAAAACAAAATAAAATACATAATTCTAATAGTATTTGTTCGACGCATTCAATAGTAAGTAAATAATGTTAAATCCCTTCCATGAGAAAATCTGAAAGTTTGATTTTTTCGATATATAAAACACCCTGGTGGCTCAAATGATTATAGATGAAGTGAATAAGATTGTAAAATAATTTTAACAAAACCGAAAACTATAATGTATAGCAATAACAAAATAAAAATAAAAGTAGATGTAAAGTTTGAGAGTGCTTAATAGTTAGTAGTTCGAAACTTTGCACACAAACATCTTACATCTACTTCTTTAAGTAAACTCTTTCTATAATAGTTCTCAGAGATTTCGTCTACAAAAGTTTTTGCAAGATAACAGTGATTAAATTTTCCTCTACAAAGGATGAATATAGAATATGAGCCCAAAAAATCATCTCAAGTATATGAAATAGTCCTCTAGAAAGAGAGTTGAATGAGTATATAAGAAGAAGAATGAGTATGCTTGTTTGCTTAATGTCTCTAACCATTTACAAGTATACATTTCCATTATATGGGCATACATGAAATCTTTGACTTCTTCATGATTTAACGATGTATGAGACTCCTATGGCATGACTCCCTTCAAAGTTAAGTGTAGAAATGTACAGAAATGATCTATACAAGAGTACATGGATGGTTGAACAAGACTTGTTTTGACTTTAGCTGATCGTATATAAGACACACTTTCTTATAAATACATAAATTAACCATGTACAGGCATACAACATACAGGTATGAACGTACATAGAAATTTCAAAATGAGCTCAGAAGGGAAGCCTTTGTACAAGATGCAAGCACAATATTGTGAATAATTGTGTACACCTCCAAACTGAATTGTGTATTGACGTACATCTAATGTGTACAGTTGTACTTTGGGCAGTTTCTGCAAGATAAATATTTTTCCAATTTTGGTCATAAACAAAGTCATGTGTTGAACAAGTTAGTATTTTTAACAATGTATTTGTAATCATTAAAACACCTAGAGAGTCAATATGATAGAAAAATTTAAGAGTTTAGTCGTTTCAATAAGAATAGAGCTAGATTCAAACATGAACATGTATATGTTTGTAATCGAATTCGTTCATTATGATTCGATTTGTATTCGGATTTATGTTCGCCTAATTTTTTTATAGTAAAATTAGGATTCGTGTTCGTATTTTTAATTAAAATATAATTAAAAAAATTTTAATTTTAATTTGGGTTCGTATTAGCATTCGGTTAGTATAGTTCATGTTTAGATTTGTGTTTGTCAATTTTCAAAACCATAGCATGGGTTTGTGTTTGTAGTTTGGGTTCGAATAGTTTATTTTAAGTTCATTCAAATTCAAACATATTTGATTTGAATCTAATCCTAAATAAGAACAATTTAATCTCTTCAATAGAAAAAAAATATAATAATTCGATTCCTTTGACTTTTGTTATCCCTATAAGAAATATAAACAATTTATTCAATAGAAAAGACAATTTGAATCTAACCCTAAATAGACTTTTTATTTTCTATTTTCTTCATGGATATTTCATTTATTGAGTTTAAGTTCTAATAATAAATTTATTTTTAAATTGATTTTTTTTTCTAATGTTAACAACAAAGTTAAAATTAGGTTTTTATCTAATCCAAATGCTCGAACCGTCTGTTCTGGCTCTCCAAATGTGTTTTTGACGACCCATAACCGGTTTTTTAGTGGATGACAGCACAAGCGATTGGACCAGCCGGTCTAATCCGGGCTTATAAATTAATTATTTCATATAAAATTTGTATATAATTTATCCATAGAAAGATTAGGAGGCCTGACCTATCCAGGAAATTTTTCAATTATTTATTGACGTCGTCACATGAAGTTATCAGGTGGTTGGAGTTCATTGATTATGTATTTATTTGAAGACTCTAAGCTACGAATGGGATATTAATTATTCTTTCTATTAAGGCCAAAATTATTTATTCTTACCTAATGATTTTCTAAATTACTAATTTTATCCAAAATTTTTAAAAAATCAAATATCAAGTTGTTGATATTTTTTCAATTTTAACATTTTTGATGAAACAACTTAAGTGCTCTTCACAAAAAAAAAATAAAAAATAATATAATATAATAATAATAAAATTAAAATTAAATAAAGTAATAAAAATAAAAAAAATTTTAAAAAAAGCAACCACTATTATCAATGACAGTGGTTATTGGAAACCTAATTTGGTTTGATTGATAGTTGAATCTAACTGTCTTGATGATATAGACGACTATATTTTTGGTCACCTTTACCATTAGAAATGATTAGAAATGGCTGACACGTTTGAAACTGATTGTTTTTTATGGTTGTTTTCATCGAATCTTTGATGACCAAATTTGGTTTTCTGCCATTGAAGCAGTCAGATATGAATGTCAATCGAACTAAATGATCATTTTTTGCCACCTAACTGCCAACGATGTTGTCAACAACGATGATCGCTTTTTTATTTTTTAAATTAAATTTTAATAATTTTTATTAATATTATAATGATATATTAATATTATTTTATATTTTAATTATTTTTAAAAAATTAATTTTATTATTTATTATTTTAATTTTTTTTAATTCAAATAGACAAAGATGCCCCTTTGACTATTACCATTTAACAGTTAATCGTTAAATTTAATCGTTAACTTTGATTAATAAATGAATATTTGATTTTTTTAAAATTACTACATGGGACTTTGTCACTTAGGAAAATCTTGTGTGGGGTCTTTTGGCCTTTTATTTATATATATCAAGAGAAATAAATGTTGAAAATATATACTTATTATTTATTTATTTTACCGATTCATCATTTACTTCTATTAATTAAAATTAGCACCTAAAAAAAGTAGGATCGATTTGTGTGGAGCAATTCATAGGCTCTTCCCCTTCTGTTTATGCGAGTGTCTCACCGTTTTAAATCATTTTTCTTCTACTGTCATTCATTTTTTCCATTATCGTTTCTCTTAAATCCATTTTTAAGCCCTTTATCGAGATGAAGGTGTTTCCTTAAAACCGCCACCCAATTTCTTCTCCCAAACCTTAAGCAATGTTGTCCCAATCTCATTTCAGTGTTCGTGTTTTTCTTTAATAATTTCAATAAAAATAAAAATAAATTATATTAAGAGTTTAAAACAAATTTATAATTTCATTAAAAATGATAAATTAGTCATTTATTGTGAAATCAAATTATTATCGTCAACAAAAGAGGACAACAAGTGAGTAAATGAACTTTTAAAATTAAAAGGCGAAACTTTGTTGTTTCATTAAAGTTTGGGATGAAACGGTAATGTCGTAATTGTTCTAAACAATTATGACCAAAGGACTAGTTCCCACCCATAGTTTGAGGCGGAGACAAAGTCCCACCCGTAAGTTTTCAAAAACCCGATCTCCCACCCTTGGACCAAAATTCAAACATAATTTTTCAAATGAAATGACTAAAATGCTCTTTAATAAATAAAAATTTATAATAAAATTATAAAATAATTTTTAAATATATTAAAAAATTTTTAAAAATTTTAAAAAAATAAACTGGCCACAGCCGCCGATGCCGGCGGCGGTGGCTGTTGATAACAGCATCAGGTAGCCGTCTCCGACCACCTGGTTCCAGGAGAGGCCAGATCAGGCCTTCTCGTTGGGTGGAGGCAGCCAGATCTGGCCGCCTCCAGTTTTGGAGGAGGAGGCCAGATCTGGCCTCCTCCCCCAACAAACGTGGCTGGAAACGACCACTGGGACCAATACTGGCTCTCTTCGACCGTTTTCGGTGGTTAGACTGGCGGAGGTGGCCAGATCTGGCCGCCTCCTCCAAAACAGGAGGCCGCCGATCTGGCCACCTCCACAGAACAGAGAGGCCAGATCTAGCCTCCTCTAGAACCAGGTGATTGGAGACGGTCACCTAGTACGGTTAGCAATAGCCACCACCGCTGGCATCGGTGGCTGTAGCCAGTTTATTTTTTTTTTTAATTTTTAAAATTTATATAAAATTTATTTTATTATTTATAAAATTTTAATCATAAAATGACAAAATTGCCCTTAGAATGTTACTATTTTCTATTTTATTTAATATTAAATTATTTTCAGGGATGGAAGACCGAATTTTTGAAAACTTACGGGTGGGACCTTGTCCCCGCCAGAAACTATAGGTGGGAAATAGTCCCTTGGCCAACAATTATTGTGACATGAATTGGTGGTCCAATCATGTCTTGCCACCTCACCACAAAGTTAACATCGTAATTGTTCTAAACAATTATTGTGACATGAATTGATGGTCCAATCATGTCTTGCCACCTCACCATAAACTTTATTTTGAACCTCAACGGGTAGCAATAGAAGAAGCCAAAATTCGACCGTTGCAAATCGTCATCACTAAAACGGTAGCCTCCAAAACATAAAACGTCATCACTTTGCATATAAAAACGCTCTCTTCAAGCTACCCTAGTTTTCAATATGCTTTCTCTCCCCCTTATCTTCTCTGCCCCAGCACCTTCTTTTTACAGGAAACAAACAAACAGACAAACATTCCAATGGAAAAAGTGACCGAAACGCCATTGACAAGTCCTGAGCAAGCAGAAAACGCCCTCTTGGACCACAAAAATCCCCTTCAGCATCGGCAAACTGATGAGCAAATCTCACAGGAATCAGGCAATGAGTTGAGGAAAACCAATACCCCGGATCGGCTTAAAGTTCCCAAGGCATTTAAGTACCCAGAAAGGCAAGCAATTCCATCTACTTGTCAAGCTATCTCAACTCAAAAAATATATATATATTTGTTTCTAACAGAGTTTGATTAAATAAGTATAAAATTGTCCTGTTGTCTTGTAGGTATAGAAGCCCTACTGATTCAATGATGTCACCGGTTTCAAAAGGATTGCTTGCCAGAAACAGAAAGGGAGCTGCACTTTTGCCACCTAGCATAAGTCAGACAAAGGTATTAATAACTTACATATTCTTTTTATCTTGTTTTGGGTACTTGTAATTAAGTCACATTTATTAGGTTTATACATGTACATATTCCTTTGGTTGGGATTTCAGATTCAGGAATTGCTTGTTCAAGATATGGGCTTGTTTCAGAATTGAAGTGCTGATTTTGGTGGATATAGGAGACTTAAACAATCAGATGGATTCTTGAACCTGATGAATTTATCTGCTGTGTATGAAGTGGTGGTGTGCTTGTAAAACAGGAAAAGGTTGTGGAGAGCCTATTGTTTACATTTCACTGGATTGGGTGTCCTGTGAATTTCCCTGAGCACTTCTGTATTTTGAATTCAGTACTTCTGTTATAAAAAAGAAATAAGTTTTTTCAAATTATTATAAGCTAAAATACAGAAATTTTCTGACCTAACAAAGATGACATCTAAAATAGGCTGAATATAAACAAAAGTTGAGTCTTCCTAGTTTAGTGGGTTGAACAAACTGACTCTGCTGGCCAGAACCTTATTTAGACTGGGATCATTGATGGGGTAGCCAGAAACAAATTTAGCTCACATCGAATTGGCCCTAGTGTCTATTATGGTTGTGTGATCAAGAAACCTGCTTTGTTATAACTGGATGGATAAATATAATTCATATCATAAGCTTCTGAATTCAAGCAGGCAACCCCAAATTTCTTTTGCAGGAATTTAGCTTTTTTCATGATGCTGCAATTAAGAAACAACTATACCAGTCATTTTCAGATTAATCTGGAAACAAAATATTTGGTGAACCTCAGAACATGGAAAGATACATGACCAATGCTTTCACTAACAGTAGCCTTATCATATGCATTTTCATGGGCTATTTGTTTCTTTTTATGTGTGATTTTGTTACTCTAATCGAACTTCATACCACTGGATTGAACCAGTATCTCCATCGAGTTCAAGTTCACAGACACGGCTTACTAAGAAAGAAACAGCTTCATCAATGGTAGGAAATCTAGCAAGATCACGAGGCAAGGCCTTTCCTGGCCAGTTTTCTAACAAATCTTTCAGTTTCGCTTTCAACTCATCTTTTGTTACAAACTTCTCATCTTGTCCAGGCTCAAGCAGCACATAAGTTTCAGTCCTCGAATATCCTATTCTCCTCCTCCTCATTGCACAAATCTAACCCCATTAAAAAATTAATCAAAATATTGAAGACGACATGAAAATGATAATTTGAGTACGATGAAATCTCAGTGCAATTTAAACCTCTCAAATTTTACTTGATTTATGAATACTGCTCAATATAACACAAGACCAGGAAATCTGACCATTTTCTGCAGAATTGGACACAAAGTCAGCCAGAAAATTTTAATTACCTTTACTTCATTGTTTCTTGGGCTCGCCATTTTGGGCAGTTTGGAATTTAATGAAGAATTCAAATTCTCAGGTACCCCAAGAGAACATGCTTGAACAAATGGAGCAACCGTATGCTGTCTTGATTCATTTTCACCTGCAAAGAAGTGACTATCAATGTTTTAAAATCTGGACTGGACCAATCTGTACAACTATAAACTGGTGATAAATCTGGTTTAATTCGGGATTGAACTAGTGAATCGTGGTAACATTATGCTGAGAGATTATATAGTCTATTAACTCTATCAGATTCAAGATTTCACAAACCTCAGTTCAGTTTATTTTATTCTGGAATGCTTTGTAAGTGGTTAGTAGACATAAGAAGGCCTCATCAAAACCTAAAAATTTAAACGAATTTTAATTCAATTTACAGTCAATGCAGTCATAGTTCTGCAAATTCCACCAAACCAAAACAAACCCAAAAAAGCTCGTAAGATTAACACTTTATTGTTGCTTCACTATCTTCTTCTAAAAACATAAAATCATGTCAAAATTCGTGGAAAAAGCCGATGAGTTCTGAAACTTACAATTGAAACTATGAACTCTACTGATTATTAGTTGGTTACTGAAGGCTGTCTCCATTGAAACCGTTTTGCCTGCAAAACTCAGCATGTCTCTGTATTTGAGGTAAGTCTAAGTTGCGGCACTTGGCAGCATATGTTTCAGTTCTGGTTTTGAAGATAACCTGATAAACTTTAAACATCTATTGTGTTGTACATCTTGCCTTCAAGTTTCAACATATTCACATGAATACCACCATACCCTTTTTGAACCCTCTGATTTGAACATCTTTGTCTTCTTCTTCTTCTTCCAGGACAACGTAACTTTGGGTTAGAGAGTCAATTGGGTTGTTGACTTACCAAGCGAAATTCAGCCAAATCACTTGATGGATTATGGTGTTATTCAAACCAAGTTGGAGCTCCCCTTGCAGTGACATTTTCCATGTTGTTGACAGTAATATTTATTCTATTGATGACTTTCAACAATATCTAAAACTCAAATCGAACTAAAGTTAATCTATATTCAGACTCAGGTTTGGCTCAAATCTAACCATGGTTTAAAGTCCATGAATGATATGGAGACCTGCAAGATAATACCCAACTGTGAAATACCAGTTTTCAACCTATGGACTTACAATCAAATGATTAGTTTATGAAGTTATGTCCCTAAATTTATTTTCTTGGTTACTTGAAACTGATTCTTCACCAACTATGAAGCAAAACAAGCATTTATGTAACCAACTTTTACAGGTTTCTGTTCCTGAGTTGGTTGTGATTTAAATGGTTCTTTAAGACTGAGCCCTCTGTCATTACCGAAGTCTGTTGCTTGGTTAAACTAAATATAACCCAATTTTTTTCCTCATTCTTGTCTTGTCAATGTGCAAACAATTGACCAGAAACTTGTTTCTTCTATAGTCTTTGAATCGCTCTATGCTTCTACACAATCTTTCGATCAAGTTCTGAAACCTTTTTGATGATATACACTGCAGATATGGAGAATCTAAATCGAAAAAGCATGCCATTGATAAAGCAGCGTTCCCATTCAAGGCAATCTTCAGAGGAACATTTTGTTCTAGAGATTGATGTTCTTGATCATCATGAAAATTTTAAACAAGAATGCACTGACTCAGGACAGTTTTCATTGCCAGGAATTGGCCATCAGTCTCCTCTGCAATCATCATCCCCGGAATCTGTTACATTTCCACAATCTTCAGGTTGTGACCCCAAAAGGATTCCACCATCCATCTTTTCTACTCGACCTGCAACACCTATGGAGTGGAGCATTGCTTCAAACGAATCATTATTTAGCATTAACCTTGGAAGCTGGAGCTTCTCAAAAGAGAATTTCTTCATGTTGTATGAATCTGGAGAATTGACAAAGGTAGAGGATCCGCCTGGAAAATCTGCCAAGCCTGATGAGTCAAATAAAGTTCAGCCTAGCTCCCCCTCTACGTAAGTTGCCATCTCTTTTCAGGAATTTACAATCTACGGCCATGAGAGGAAGTTCCTAATGTACGTTGATATATTTCAGATTGGAAACTGATCCCGGAAGGCATACCAGGAGGAGGGAAATGTTCAAGGGGGAAACGGAGAAGAGGCCACTCACATGGTGTTTCCAGGAGCAGCCACAGTCATGTTTAAGTGAGCGGCCACCGTTTCATCGTAGCCAGAGTAAGGAGCATCTGCGGCCTCAATCACAACCCCCACCAAAGACCAGCTCCAACACCGGCTGGTTCTCATGCATCACATGCTGGTCTCGCCGCACTTCCATGAAGAGACAACTAAAAAATTAATCTGCCATCAAAGTTCCTTAATTTTGTATACTTCTCCCCTGTAATTCATATTTTCCACAATTTTTAACACGAAAACAAATAATCACAAGTCCGTCAGTCATGTAAGCCCTGACCTACTGGGCCCAATTAAGGGTCAACCCCAATTAAAAAAATATCAAATAACAGTTAAAAGTAAATTAGTTTAAAATTAATAAGATAAAATTGGAATTCAATTCGGTCCAATTTGATTTCAACCCTAAGAGGGATGAAGAGAAATTATGTTAGGTCAATGTAAGGTTTGAACCACGTCACACTTTCATCACGTAATCGTAACCTGCGGGTGAGACATTGATTTTTTTTTTTTTTATTTAGAAAAATAAAATGGTTAAAGTGGAAAATGGAGTCTTCTTCCTGTGTTGGAAATTGACAAAGGCGAAAAGAATAAAAATAAATATTAATATTATTAAAGAAAACTTTACAACAAAGTTTTTTTTTAACTTTTGTAGCTTTTCCTACATCTTGATAGAAAAAAAAAAAGAAAAAGAAAACTTCAAAAATAATCCCGATAGCAATTTGATTGATTTTTTTTAATTTAAAAAATGAAAGGTTATTAAGATTAAATTTATAATTTTATCCGATAAAACATAGTTAGAACGTTGTATTTATCTAAAATTTACTAATCCAGTATGATTAATAATCTAAAACCTGACTAACTATTTTTTGAATAATCTAAAAAACGGGAAGTCGAATAGGTTAAAAGAATTATTTAATCGTAGGGCTAGATTCCAACCGAATATATTCAGATTCGTTTTTAAATTCAATTCGAATAAGTTTGAAACGAACCCAAACACGAACACGAATCCGAACTTAAAATAATAATTTTTTAATTAAATTTTATTAATTATTTGTGTTAATTATAATTGTTAATAAATATAAAAACAAATTATACGAATCGAATACAAATACGAATACGAATATGAGTCGAATATGAATTTAGTTATATGAACCGAATACGAATACGAACTTTGCTATAAAAATATTCGACGAATATAAATACGACTCCAAACCCAAAAAGCACGAAACGAGTTCGAACACGAATATATTACTGTTCACGTTTGATTAGACCCGAATCCAACTTTATTTAATCGAAAAGTTATAAAGGTGTTAATTTAGATCGAATTCTCCCTAAAAAAAAAATTAAAAATAATAAATTCCCACCCGTCATTCACTTCTAATAATGAATTTGTTTAGATTTTTCTGAGATAATTATTTACCTTTAATTAAAATTACGAGATTATCATTAACACTTAATATAAATGTCATATTACCAATATATTTTTATTAATTTAAAATTTTACCACATAAAATTTTAAAAAAATATAAAAATTTTAACTAATTTTTTTCATTTATTATGTTTTGCTTAATCCTTTGGAGGAACTGCCATTTTTTAAACTAACACAAGACGTAAATCGAAAATTTAAAAATTTCAAATTACTCGTAGCTATTTTTAAATTTAAAAAACGTAAAACTTTTAACGGGGTGAAAGAAAAATAAAAGAAGAAAATACAAAATACAAGAAAAAATTTATGTAAAATAACTTTTTTATTATTTTATTTAATAAAATTTATTAATAAAAACAAACGACAAATAAAAATTTAAATTTTTTAAATTTAAAAAATAAAAATTCATCGTTTCGATAACCCTTGGGTGGGAAATAGTAATTTTGGCCTATAAATTATGATCAAACATCTTCATGTTATAACAATTGAATATAAAAAGATCAGCATCACAATTATGTATCCAAAATTTTATACAAACTTTGAAAATTTTTGCTTATTTTAAAATCTGTGGGGATAATAATATTAATTAATTAATTAATTAATTATAATAATTATAATTGAGTAGTAATGGTGGGCCAGAGGGAGGGAGGTTCTGGAATGGCACCCCCACAAGTGAACACCTTTATCCAGAGCCCTTTTAAGGAATCTTCTTTATAATTTTTTTTATAGAATAATGGTTAACCACCACCATGACCCTTCTTTTCGGGGCCCTGCTTCCCTGCCCCCTTTGAAACGACACCGTTTCAGAATAATTACATATTCCCACCACTATGTTGATGAAAATTTTCTTGTATCCCTTAATACGTGAATCACAATTATTCACCCCTATCTGAATCGGAAATTGACATTTATTTTTACATAGATTATAAATACCAACCATATTACCGAATATAAGACAAAAATAATATTTATGATAGCAAGCCACCGAAGGTCGTAACGAAACAAATATAAAAACTACCACGGAAAGGATGATTTGTAAGGGTAAATACATAAATACTAATTGATACGATAAGTCGCAATTGATCAGTTCACATCTTAAATGGCATCGATTTGAACCATGATTGGTTAGGTCATGCCATGGCTTAAGAAAAGAATGTTTTCTGAGCTATGATGTCTATTATTGTAAAGACAATCTAAATTATCGTTATTAATATTTTTAACTTTGTTATTTTGAATTCGAACTATAATTTTTGGATTTAAATAGGTGGGTTTTTATTTGTAGAACTTTAATTTGTTTCGAATGTCGATTATTGATTTTTTGGTTTGATTTGTTAAGAAGATGATTTATTCTTTTTTTTTTTTTTTTACTTTTGTAATTTTCTATTTTACCTATATAGTTTTAGTTTGGCTAAAATACTTGTTCCCACCCAAGGTTTCCTTAAATGTCAAGTCTCATCCAAAAATATTTAAAAAAACCAAATACATATCTATTGATCATTTTTTTTTTCAATTTTATTAACATTTTGATAAAATAACCAAAATATCTTCTATCAAAAAAATAATATTAATATAATAATACAAATTTAAAATTAACAAAAATAAAAATTTTTAAAAAATAGCTATTGCTTACCAAAAATGTAAAACCCCAAAGACAATATGACAAATAACCTAGAGGGAGGGTGAATAGGTTATTTAAAAAATTTTATCAAGTTTGAAAACGTTTTCCTATTCTTCTAACTCAAACAAATGTATAATTTCAATTAATCACAACCAAACAAATAAATAATATAAACACAAATTAAATAGAGTAAAGGAAAAAAATGCTCAGCCAATTTTATAGTGGTTCGGAGCTTTGAACACAAGCATCCTACGTCCACTTCTTCAAACAAATTCTCTTGAAGTTTTCACTAGTTGAATCGGGATTGCGCCCAACTGCTTACACTAGTTGATTCGGGATTGTGCCCACAATATAGTTTTGATTCAAAGGAATTTCGCCCTTAACAATAGTTGTACGAGATTCCGCCCAAAAATGTTGTAAGCAAGATATAAGAACAATATTGCTTCTCTAAGGCTGATAAACGATTTGCACAAATAGATTTCCTCAAGATTTAGCAATGAGAGGAATGAAAGATGAAGTAAGATTGAGAGAAAATTGAAGTTAAGTTGAGTGCACTTGTTCTCCAACCCTTCTCACTTCAAAGAGCCTTCAATTTATAGCTCAAAGCTTGTTGGAAAAGGTAGGAATCCGTTGGAGAAGAAATAGATCCGTTGGAGGAGCTAAAGTTGAAAATTTGCTCTCATGTACGGGTGCGCACACACCTTCACGGCTGTGACCTCGTCAATTAATGCCTCAAGCAGTTCTCCCAACGACTAAATTTTTCTTGGCACCAACTCATGTACAGGCGTGAAACCATCATGTACGGGCGTGACTTTGTGTCCTTTCATTTTCCAGAATCGAGTACGGAGTCATGCACGACATCCTGTACGAGATCATGTGCGCTTCATATTTTGCCTATGCACGGGCGTACAATAATGGTTCATGGGCGTACAATCTTTGGCCTCTTGAAACCTTGATCTTGCACGGGCATAACTGGTCGTAACTTGTAGGCGTGACTCCCTTTGCATCTTCACGGGCGTGCATCAATCACTTACGGGCGTACATATTGCTTGACTATTTTGACTTATGTACGACGCACTCACGGGACGTTCATGCTCGTGATTGACAAGGAAATGGTATTATACGGGCATACGTATTACGTGTATGGGCGTGAATGACCAATTCTATTTTTACAGAACCGAGCACGGGCAGCTTTATGAGGGCGTGAAAAAACTTATACGAGATTGATTTGCACTAGGTACGGGCGTACGCGTCATATTTACGGTCGTACATTATGCCTGCAAAACATGAAAATATCTTTGTCCTATTTTGGTCATGTTTTCAACCATGCCAGGACATATTAGTCACTTTAACATCATTTTTTGTTATCATCAAAACACCTAGGGGTTCAACAAAAAATCTAACTAGGTAATTAAAAATGATCACTTAGTTTGATTAACAGTTGAATCTGGTCACTTCTACTATCAAAGATGACCGAAAACAATCAGTTTCAAATATATCAATCTTTTTTGTTATCGAGACGACTATTTTGGCTATCTTATTGTTGATGATAGTGGTTTTTTAAATTTTTTATTAAAAATTTAAATTTTTTATTATTATTTTAATATTATATTATATTTTAACCACTTTTATAACATTAATTTTATTATTTATTATTTTTAATTTTCATTTAAAAAGACCAAAACAATCCTTTGACTATTAGCATTTAATAGTTGATCGTTAAATTTAATCGTTAATCCTTATTAACCATAGATATTTCACTTTTTGAAAGTTTATGGGCCGCACTGTCACATAGAGAAACCTTAGGTAGGAACAACTCCGTTGGCCTTTAGTTTTTTAAACGGTTAGTTGGGTGGAAAAGTGTGTTAATTCCTTAGGGGTGCAAAAATATTTCAGAAAAATTTTGGGTGGGACAAAATTTGTTTTAAAATTGTATATAAAAATATTTTATTTCTGTCAATTAATTAAAATAAAATAAAATAAAAAGTGCGGGGAAGAAGAAGAAGAAAGCAAAAGAGGGGAAGAAAGAAAAACGCGTTTTCTTTAAACGACACTGTTGAACTTGAGTCTTCTTTCTCTCTCTTCCATTTCTGCTTCTTCCCTTCTCCCAGCAATTCTAGGGTTAGGGTTTCAAAGAAGCAAAAACCCTCTCGCTATCCCTGTTCGTCTACTCGGATAAGGGGTTTAGGGTTGTTATAGGGCTCTCCAAAGGGTAATCAAAGATGGTTTCTTTTCTTTGTTCAGTGATCAAATGGCATTTTTTAGACAAACGTCTCTGTCCTATTCTACTCTTGTTCCTTTCACTGTACTGCTTCAGTTGCAACGGTGTCGTTTTAACTGGTTCTGATGATAAATCCGTCCTGGTTCAGTTCAAAAACTCACTGTCCGACCCGGCAGGCTTGCTCTCCAACTGGAATCTGAATGATAGCAACAGCTCCAGTCACTGCTCATGGTTTGGCGTGTTTTGTGACGCTAATTCTCGTGTCGTTTCGCTTAACATTTCTGGAAGTGGCAAACAAGGTAATTTAAGTGAAACTGAAGATGGGTTTCAATTTTCATGCTCTGATTATGTTCAGTTTCCGATTTATGGGTTTGGTGTGAGGAGAAATTGTGAGGGTGTTAGAGGAAAAGTGGGTGGAAAATTGTTGTCTGCTATTGCTGATCTTACTGAACTTAGAATTTTGTCTCTTCCATTTAATGGGTTACATGGTGAGATTTCTAAAGAAATTTGGGACATGAAAAATTTGGAGGTTCTCGATCTTGAAGGCAATCTGTTGAATGGATCTTTACCTTTTTCGTTTCCGGGGCTAAAAAAACTGAGGGTTCTTAATTTGGGGTTTAATAGAATAGCTGGTGAGATACCGGCTTCAGTCTCAGATTTTGTGAGTTTGGAAGTGTTGAATTTGGCTGGTAATCAGGTGAATGGAACAGTGCCTGCCTTTGTTGGGAGGTTCAGAGGGGTCTATTTGTCATTTAATAAGCTTGGTGGGTCTTTGCCAAGTGAATTTGGAGAGCATTGTGAGAATCTTCGGCATTTGGATTTGTCAGGGAATTACTTGGTTGGTGGGATTCCACAGAGTTTGGGGAAGTGTTTTCAGTTGCAATCTTTGTTGCTGAATTCCAATATGTTGGAGGAAGTTATTCCTGCTGAATTGGGTATGCTTCAGAATCTTGAAGTGTTAGATGTGTCAAGGAATAGCCTTAGTGGCCCGATACCTGTTGAGGTTGGAAACTGTTCCAAATTGACTGTACTTGTGCTTTCAAATCTATTTGATCCATTTGGGAATGTTGGAAGTACAAGAGGGGATTCTCCAGTTGAGCAATCGAGTTCTATGAATGATGATTTTAACTACTTTCAAGGTGGGTTTCCTGAGGCTGTTACCTCCCTTCCAAACTTGAGGATATTGTGGGCACCACGTGCAACACTTGAGGGCAAGTTACCAAGCAATTGGGGTAATTGTGACAACTTGGAGATGCTTAATTTAGGCCGCAATTTTTTCAAAGGAGAGATTCCTGGTGCACTTGGTCATTGCAAAAAGCTGCTTTTTCTTGATTTGAGCTCGAATCAGCTCACTGGAGAGCTTCCTGAGGAACTCCCGGTGCCTTGTACAACTCTCTTTGATGTCAGTGGAAACTCGCTGTCAGGTTCAATCCCAACATTTTATAGTAGGGCCTGTCCTCCTGTGCCTTCCTTAAGGGGGAACCTCTTTGAAAGTTATGACCCACCTACAGCATATTTTTCATTTTTAACAAACAATGCTCAAGTTGGAACTCCTTTGTCATTACTTGGAGGAGATAATGTTCTTACAATATTTCACAATTTTGGAGTGAATAATTTCACTGGCAGTCTACCGTCCATGGCAATTGCACCTCAAAGATTAGGGAAGCAAACTGCATATGCATTTTTTGCAGGAGAAAACAAACTTAGTGGACCATTCCCAGGGCACTTGTTTGAGCAATGTGATAGATTGAGCACAATAATGGTCAATGTTAGCAACAATGGGTTGTCTGGTCAGGTTCCAACTGACATTGGCACTATGTGCAATTCTCTTAAATTTCTGGATGCTTCTGGGAATCAGATTGTTGGGCCTCTTCCCCATGGTGTTGGGGAATTGATGTCTCTTGTTGCTCTTAATCTGAGTCGGAACCTTATGCATGACCAGATTCCCACTAGTCTCGGGCAGATAAAGAGTCTAAAGTATCTTTCTTTGGCTGGTAATAAACTCAATGGCTCTATACCTTCCAGTTTGGGTCAGTTGCAGTTCTTGGAAGTGTTGGATCTTTCTTCGAATTCTCTCACTGGTGTGATCCCAAATGATCTTGAGAACTTGAGAAGTTTGACTGCTCTTCTTCTCAACAATAATAATCTCTCTGGGAAGATTCCATCTGGATTGGCTAATGTGTCTACCCTCTCAGCATTCAATGTGTCTTTCAATAACTTGTCTGGGCCATTGCCCTTAAGTAATAATTTGACCAAGTGTAATAGTGTTCTTGGAAACCCTTATCTACATCCTTGCCAGGTTTTTTCGCTGACGGTTCCATCTTCAGATATGCAGGAAGGTGGGGATCCACAGGATTTTGCTGCCGCCCCAGTGGAAAGTCCAAGCAGTGGGAGTCATGGCTTCAATTCAATTGAGATAGCCTCCATAGCATCTGCGTCGGCTATTGTGTCAGTTCTTTTGGCTCTCATTGTGTTATTCTTCTACACCAGAAGATGGAATCCACAATCCAAAATAGGTTCTACTAGAAAGGAAGTAACAATTTTTACAGACATTGGAGTTCCAGTGACATTTGAGAATGTTGTACAGGCGACAGGAAATTTTAATGCAAGCAACTGCATTGGGAATGGGGGTTTCGGGGCAACTTATAAGGCTGAGATCTCACCAGGAGCTTTGGTGGCCATAAAACGGCTTGCTGTTGGACGGTTTCAAGGGATTCAACAGTTCCATGCAGAAATTAAAACCCTAGGAAGGCTTCGGCATCCAAATTTGGTCACCTTAATTGGTTATCATGCCAGTGAAACAGAAATGTTTCTTATTTACAATTATTTGCCAGGTGGTAACTTGGAAAATTTTATCCAGGAAAGATCCACAAGGGCTGTGGATTGGAGAATACTTCACAAGATTGCTCTGGATGTTGCCCGTGCTCTTTCCTACCTTCACGATCAGTGTGTACCACGTGTCCTCCATCGTGATGTCAAGCCCAGCAATATCCTGTTGGATGATGATTTCAATGCTTATTTATCTGACTTTGGCCTGGCCAGGCTTCTAGGCACTTCAGAAACCCATGCCACTACAGGAGTAGCTGGTACCTTTGGTTATGTTGCCCCAGAATATGCAATGACTTGCCGGGTTTCTGATAAGGCTGATGTTTACAGTTATGGGGTTGTACTTCTTGAGCTACTTTCAGACAAGAAAGCTCTAGATCCCTCATTTTCCTCATTTGGAAATGGTTTCAACATAGTTGCATGGGCGTGTATGCTCTTGCGTCAAGGTCGTGCCAAGGAGTTTTTCACTGCAGGATTATGGGATGCAGGTCCTCATGATGATTTGGTTGAGGTTCTACACTTAGCAGTTGTATGCACAGTTGATTCTCTCTCTACCAGGCCAACGATGAGACAAGTTGTACGGCGGCTGAAGCAACTCCAACCTCCTTCAATCTAGTGTCTTGATAAGTATTCGTTCATTAACATAGTTATTTGTAGAAGGAACTCATTGTAATTTATGCTTCTCAGGTGGTATTGTCAATGGCTGCCTAGTCGATAGAGAGTTCTCAACTGTAGTTAATTCCACTTGTAAATTGAATTGTAATTTTGCATCCATTTTTCTGATTAGGGGGCATACTGATGAATCTGCAGAAGAATGCAGATGCTTGTTCCCACTTACACTTGTAATTGTAGTGTCATTTGTTGTTTAATAAAACCATCTAATAGAGGTACATTCTGAGAATTTTTAGTGCCTGTTTAAATTATTATATCTTATGTATGAAGATCAGTGGGAGGACAAAACCAGCACAAAATGGGCTTATGGGTTTCAAATTTGCAAGACTATTGCCCTGAACTTGAAAATATTAAAATTGCGAATTCAAACCCATTTTAGACTCATTTGAGCTTAAATCAAGTTCAAACAAATCCTATCATCAATCATGGTTTGGCTTCAGACTATTTGTCCTTTCCCAGATTATCTGTTCTATCATCTGAAGAAAATCTTGCTGAGCAATATGTGGTTACTTTTTGCCCCATCAACCATGGTTAGTGGCTCTCCCATCCTTTTCCTCATAACTACCCACTTTCTTTTGCTTCACAGCTTTAATAATGCCTGCCACCTTTTCTTTTTTTCTTTGAATTATCAATCACATTGGATAATAAATTTTAGGTGACTACTGCATCTTAATAATATCTATTACATCGTATCATCAAATTGATCCATAGACAAATAATAAAATTTATTTGAATTGACACTTTTTCATTTTAATATGACAATTTTTTATTTAAAAAAAAAAAAAAACAAGCCTACCTTCATTTTATAATATTTATAATATTTCCTAAAACTTTATTAAATATACTTTTTTAAAAAATAATAATTAAAAAAGACGTTTTAGATATAATTTTCATCATATTACACTTAAGATGGTGTGATTTGATCAAAATCACACTTAAAATAGATGAGATCTAACTTAGTGTGATTTAATTGGCATCTAAATAATATAATTTCAATTTGAATTTTTTAACAATTTATTTAAAAAGATCAAAATACCTTCCATAAAAATAAATAATAATAATCAAAAATTTTAAAATTAATTAAAAGTTTGAAAAAAATATAAAAACAAAATAAAAATTTTTAAAAAGGTTAGCGGTGTTGACTGTTTTTAAAAATTTTTATTTTATTTTTAAAAATTTTATTATTATTATTTTAATATTATTTTATATTTTAATTATTTTTATAAAATTAATTTGATTACTTTTTAATTTTTATTTAAAAAATAAAAATATCTTTCTAATTAATTAAATTTAATAATTAACTTTATTTAACAGATAAATATTTAATATTTTAAAAAATTTTAAATAATAATTTCTCATTTAAATAAGCCTTAGGTGGGAGTAAGCCATTTGGATTTTTGAAAATTGGGCTAGTCCGATTGAGAACCAAAGGCAGGCAGCTTTGTCTTGCCCAAAAACCCGATTTTATAAGGAAAATGAAAAAATTCATGCCAAAAGGGACTCAAACCCAACACTTCCTGAACTGATATGTTATCAATCCAAGTTCATTTTAATGTCTATGTAATTCAATTTTTTATTTAATTATTAAAATAATATTATTTATACATATTTTTTTGTATTCAAATAATATATTATCACGTAATTAAATATTAATTTATCATTAATTTAAAATTAAATATATAAAATATGTAAAAAAAATGTATATATAATTTTATTTTAATTACTAACTTTACAAAAAAATTTTAAATATTATTTTTAATGTTCGGTGTAGATTTAAAAATATTCATTACACTCACATTTTAATGGTGTTATTCAAATCCAATTGAGATTACATTTATAACTTTTTGTTTGTACAACTCATTCAGTTTAATCGACTTTTAACTTTTTGACTTACCCAAAAAATAACTAATTGATTTTCAAACCCTCGATCACATTAGACTGTCAAACCCTAAATAAACTCAATGTCCCAATCAAACATCACTAGATAAAATTAAGAATCTAATTTCAGTCTAATGTCATAAAAACTTGAATCCAGACCTCTATGTGCTTGGAGGCTATTCCACTCATAAGTGGATCTTTTGAAAACAATAGTTATATACCCTGTCAACCCAAAAGCTGCCATTTTTGTAAACTTTTCTGCGTCCGGAAGGCTGTAAACAATGTTAATGAGTAAGCTGAACTAAGAAACCAGGGCATTTAATTTTGTAGAATGCCAAAAAACCCTACTTGGAAATTACTCTGAGCTCTATAACCATTCTTGTCATGCTTTCATGTATAGAATACAATAGAAATGCCTTTGTCCACTTGAAAAATAAAGGGAAGCTTCTGCTTCACCACCATTTTTGGTTGAGATACGGACACATTACCACTACAAAAGAGTAGAAGTGTTCACCACTATATGCTTTAAAGGGTGTGCAACATCGCTGCCACCGGCATGTTTCACAAATTCAGCTGGTGTGAGAAAGCTACCATGGCAAACACACACAATTCTCACCTCCTCACCCTTCCTGTACCTGTAAAGAAAACCTTCTATTCTTTTTCCATTGGGGCCATCACCTGTGGCAGACACACACGGCATATCTTCTAGCACATTTCTCACCACTTCCTTCACTCCCTTTTCAGTAGCTGTGGATTTATAAGATACCTTGGTTGTTGGAACCCCAGAAAATTTATCTGATATTTCTGCAGTTGTTGCTTCAGGATTGGTTGTTGATTTGTCATCGTTCTTTGACATAGATTGAACACTTGAAGGGCTCACTGCTTCAGTGCATTTGTTCAATCCTGCAAAGAGAAGCAAAACAAATTGGGGCTTCAGATTACAAAATATTAAATGAACAGCTTGTGAATAAAGACGAAAGTATAGCCCCTTGTATGGAACAAGATAGAGCATGACTACCATAATTTGTAAGAAGTTCAGTCAGATTACAACTACTTTCATTGGTCAGAGAAGAATCAAACTGTAACCTGAGTATTGTAAGAGTTTCATGGATCTTCCTTGAGTAACTTCATTTCGATTCAATGTAGCAGACTGTTCACTATAAGTGTGTGCATGCTGTTGACTCAGGTATAGAGTCTTATTAAATCAATTAAAGCTTTAGATCATGTATCAAGAAACTTGTCAATGTGCCACAATTTGAGAATGATATTCACGGATGAAAGTTAGAATCCCTTTCTCCTCTGTTTTTGGCAACGAAACAGCCATAAATTGAAGCTTTTTTAAAACATAAACTTAGATTGATAGGCCATAATATGGCCTTAATTTTGGCTCCATTTATGGTTGTTTCTTCAGCAGGAGCTATTCTGGTAATCCAATAGTTGTGGACTGTTTGACAACTTCTCTTGCCGGCATATGAAGGTTCTATTATCTTTGGCAGGAGCCTGTGAAAGTTAATGTTCCTATTCTTTCAATATGAGCTCTAACACAAACATAGAGACTCTAAATCCAGGAATTACCAATGCACAACCAATTGCGTAACATGTTTTCTGTCCAATGACTTTCTAGAGGAGGACCCCATTTCCCACTAACATTGAGCCCACCCAGAAAAAAGGACATCCCTGTAATCTAGCAAAATCGCTAAAATGGTGGATCCGCGTACCTCATAGATACAGAAATACAGTATCGTGATGACTGAACAGAGTAGCCGTATGCAACTTTTGGAAAAGCCAGGGGGGAAATAAATTACGATTATAACAGAAAATATTAAAGAAAAACAATTTTGATGAACTCATCAGTGAAGCTAAAAAAATCAACAAGAATAATAGCTAAGAACTGCTAAAGATGCCAACAAATTTCCAAATTTTCTTAATCTAGACATTATTTCGGGAAATTTAAAGAACAAAAATATGAAGATCCGTCAATATAAATCAATACAATTTCATCCATACAGATATGTTCCGGTAAATAGAGTAATAGTAAAAGAAATACCTTGAAATGGTTGACTCTCTAATTCAGAAATCCCAGATGAGCCACTCCCCTGTGATGATCCAATGGAGCCCTGTGACGGTTGTGGCGGCTGAAGTGATGGTGGTGGTGCAGCTGGTGGTAATAGTAAACTTCCTTCACCACTACCACCCTTGACTGCAATGTTACAACTGGCTCCTTTGCCGCCATTAACCCAACTTTGCACACACTTTTCAGCCTGAAAAACCCTATTAACACTATCCTCTCCTTCTTCTCCAAAAACTCTACTTCTGTCCCTCGAAATTTTCCAATTCCTTTGCTTCTCTGACCTCTTCCTCTTTGCTTCCATTCTCCTCAGAGTTTGCAACTCCTTTCTCTTCCTCCAATCCTCAGTCTCTGTAGGCAATGAACTCGTCCTCATAAGATTACCACCACCCATAGGTAAAACAAACGAACTCTCATTATTATTATAATTGTTATAATCTTTCCCAATCGGGTTCAAAAAGTCCGAAATTGAAGATGATTTTTTAAGCTTATTTGCTCTTTCTGGGTCTACCCCAAACCGTCCATTCAATGACAGCCCCAAACTCAGCTCAATATCTTCCGTTTCTTCCCCACCATCACCACCATCTTGTTGAAAATTCCTGTAAACAAACTGGTTCGTCCCATTCACGAATCTCTGTAACAGATCTCTGGAAAAACCTCTCACTTGAGCTTCCTTCGCCATTTATACAAAACCCCAGAACAAAATAAAAAACTATAGACCAAAAAATTCATTCCTTTGCTTCATCATCTTCATCGTCGTCCTCTTCTTCTTCTTCCAATAATTGATTAGGTTGGCTCGAAAGAGAATCAAAATATCGTAAACACCCCCAAAAAGGCCATGGAAAAGTGACACGTGGGATGCATGAAGGAGGGGGAGAGAGGCTGAGATGAAAAGATCACACGTGGTGTCGAAAACCAGATTCCAAGGCGTCTCCATCTCTTTGGCTGTGTCTGTGGATTAAGCTATGGAGAACAAACGTGTCATACCATGAATGTGGATCCCCCTATGATTGCCACGTGTTACTAGATATCTTCAGTTAGCTTTAGGTTTATGTGGGACATGACACGTGGACATATCTGGTTGAGATTCGTGTCTCAGATTTTCTCTTTCCTTCTCTGTTCTCTTTCTCGTCTCGTATCGTCTCGTCTCGTTTCGTCAATGAATAGCTATATGTCGCAACGTGGCGTTTCGATAGTTGTAAATTTCGATACGACGCAACTGCATGGCGGTTGATGTGCGTTACTGCCAGCTAGTTTCTGCTGTTCCTCCACCAATTTAATTAATTAACGGGTTTTAATTGCCATTAATTTAATTTAAATATGGACGGGAATCAATCAAGACCCTATAAAAGTGATGGCCCCACATCTAGATGAATCCAACGGGTGAAAAACCCATCAGACGGTGGAGGAGTCATAACGTAAAAGAGGAAAAGAATCTCCGTGAAACACGCAACAAAAAATCAAGAGAAGATCCGGCGTGGAACCCAAGAGGCCAACTTGCACAAATTGCACTTTTTTTAATCATTGTTGGGTTAGTCATCTGGCTTACCGCCACGTGTCCTTGCCGTTAGCTATAATACGTGTTTCTTTCCTGTTGGGTAAAGACAGCTAAGCAGGCTTGTAATAAGCACGTGGCCGGCCAGATAATTGTTATTAAGCGTATATAATTATAGAAATCCTAAATAATAATTAATTATTTGTTTTTAAGAGCCAATAATAAAAAAATAAATTATTTTTGGACAAATTCCATTACGTTAAACCGTGTTTGAATAAAAATTAATTTAAATTTAAATTCAATTTTAATACAAAATAATTAATTTGAATAAATCATACATCTGTTAAGGAATTATAAAAAAACTAAGAAAAAATCATCGAATATTTTTTAATAATAATCATTAAAAAAATTATAAAATAAGATAAAAATTGATTAGAGAAAATAAATATATTGATTATTTATTATAATTTGATTAATTTGAATTGATTCAATTAAAATTTGAATTCAAATTACCTTAATTTGAATTTAACTTATTTAAATTAAATATAAAATGACATTTAAAAAAACTCAATTCGAATTTATTCTTACGAGCAGGAATTAAAATCAAATAAAAATAAATTGATAATGAAATAAAGACAAGGGATTTAAAAATTCATAAATATTTTGTAGGATAATCTAAATTAAATTAAAATTAAAATATGAAATTAAAAAATTAAGGGGATGAGTAAGATGATGGCAAGTTGTTGAGAAAATGACACATGTCAAGAATTAAACAATTCAAGCAGATATATTTAAGAATCAAATGAAATGATTTGATTCTCACGAGGGATTAGAATGTCCCCATTTTTGGGTTCATTAATGGGCCAAGCATCCTATTAATATATAATTAGTCTTGGAGTTTCGGTCGTCTCCTTTTTTGGACTTCGTGGTTGTTGGTCAGACGTAGAATCAAATCTTGTTTATGTAAATTAGGGCTGAATTGTGTTCCATGGTATCTTGACTGGTTATTGGGTTGACGTTTATGCTTTCTGAATATGATTCAAGTTTCTATAATATCATATCAAGATAAGATTTTTAAATTTTTCCCATAAATGTTATTGGGACGTGAAAGTCACTCAAAATTTTCTTTATAACTAAACACCCAATCAAATCAAAAGATAGAGAGATCAAATAGTAGGGATGGATATGAAACAAACATGTTCAAACTTATTTTCGAGCTTGTTTTGATCTCCCAAGAATACGAATTTGAATAACGAATATTCAAAAAATGAATATGAACCTGAACCCAATGATATAAACAATTCGGTTTTAACTGAACAATTCGTTCGATTATAGAAACGTTACCGTTTTGTTTAATGGACAAAACAACGTCGTTTTGTTTGAACATAAAAGACATCTACAATGCGTTTTCCACACAACCTTCCTCTCCGTCTTTTCTTCTCTCTCTTAGAAATTCGATCGATGCACATCCGTTCGGCCAGTCCTGGCTGTTTCTATCCTGATCTCTGCCCCATCCCGATATTAATCCGACCATCTATAACCGCAACAAAGAAGTTGTGCTGTTACTACAGTTTGCATTTTAATTTTGTTATTTTTTCCGCCAAATGAATGTGTTTGTTCGTTTCTCGTACGAACATATTCGTTCATTTCAACAGTCACAAGTTTGACGAATGAACCCTGACTCGCACCGCTCACATGAATGCGAATCACAAACCCCTCTGCATAACTGTTCATTGAACATGAATCGAACACGAGTCAGCCAACATATCAAACAAAACGAACCCAAATATACTCACGTTTGTGTTTAGTTCGCTTCATATCCACCCCTATCAAATAGGTAAAAAAATATACAAACAAAAAGCATAATTTCAATTTAAATCAAGTCAAATGCAAATCAAGCAAGGTTTAATTTAAATCCAACTCTAATAGATGAAATCAAATTACTTTGTATTTTAGATTCATTTTATTCCAAGTTGGATAAATATTGATTGTTGACTATTTAACATCTCCAAATATTTGCGACAATACCATTGTGTTATACATAACAGTAGATTTACTCATAACATTCAAGTCCAGGTAGGCCTACCTGAGCTAGCTCGTTTATGAAAGTCAACTTGATATAATTCAATTTGACATATTCGTTAAATCAAACTCAAACCGAAAGAATCAGTTCATTTTTTAAACTGAATCAAACTTAAACTATAAAATCCAAATCATGAATTTAAACTATGGATTTGAATTGAGCTTCAAACTTCAAGACTGAACCAAACTTAAACTACTTTTAACTATAGCTTGAAGAATCGAACTGTCCTACATTTAAGATGGACTCAAACTAAAGGCGATCGGATTCAACTCAATTTGTGTCCACCCCTGGTTGCAAGTTAAGATGATGATGCTGCAAAGGTTGAAAAATGGTCAAGTAGGGGGATTTAACATCACCCTCCCATCTAAGAAAATATTGGTAAATCAATCATAATTATACCCATTTAAGAAGTTGTTACAAAAAAGTAATATCATCCAACTCTTAAATCCTAGGCTCATCCCATTACAGCTACCAGAAACTACAAGTATGCAGATTCTCTGAGGTTCACTTGACAAACTTGGAGAATGGGTTCAGATTCTTCAAAATTATAGAGTGATACTATGGGAGAAAATAGGGGGCCCTAAATCCAATTCTAGCAAAGGAAATCCTAAAATTAATGAAATGTCTTCTAATCTCTACATCACTGCAACTCATGGTCTGGAAGTTACTTGTAAAATTGGTAAATCATAGGAACACTACCTTCTAATTCTTATCAAGTGCTGAGCACAAACTGGGTCAAAAAGTTGCCACCAAAACTCATTGTTCAGAGTTTGATGCAGATACGAGTGTCTGCCTCTGTACACCTGATCGGTTACCTCTCCCTCTCCCTCGCTGATAACCTTCACCTCGCCCGAATGACCTAACTCGACCAGAGAAATCCCCACGGTTTCCATATTGATTTCTTCCAAAACTTCGTGCATCACCATAATTTCCTCGTCCCCTGATGTTTTCATTCCAGAATTTCTCTCTTTCAGGAGGATACCAACCTCTACCACTGGCGACTGCAAGAACCAGCACAATTGACAGTTTCATCATATACTAAAATACGGTTATCAATAATTTTAATTATTAAGTACTATGTTATTTCAAGGAGACGACATTAACAAGTAGGAATGATTTGAGTTTACCTCGAGTAGTTTTCTTTCTCTCAATAACAGCCTTCTGCCCTCCAATAATGATAGGTGAAGCCTAGAACATTGCACTTCAATTGATTAAAATAAAAAAAAAGAAACTAATATTACAGAAATAATAGTTTCTAATGGCAACAGAAGTATCAACTAGATGACAATATAGTGAAATCTTGCTGTATGAGTTTATCCACCGGTAGGCCTCTATCCATATAGTTTTGAGGAAGGTGTGAATGCAAACAAAATCGGAGAACATATATTCCTCACAGTGAAGAGCATTTACGCAGGTACCAAATAGAAAAATAGTAGTACAAATTTAGAGAATCCGCATCCAAAGAGGAACTGATCTCGTACCATAATTAAATTCGATCAACATAAGAGTCAAGTGTTAGACACTCTAAAAGGCAAAACAGCAATTCTTTAATTAGTCAAAATAGTTACAAGTCCAAATAATTAGATGATACTTGGTGCCCCATAAAAAATGCATTACTCTAGAATATAGCAAGAAGGAAAATTATCATGCCTAATAGGATGGAGTTGGAGAATAGCCAAATCAACAGCAATTGCAGCCAAAACATCAGAGGATATAAACTAATCACCTAAAACGTTCTGGTATTTAATTAATTTATGCCAAAGTGTCATGCATTATACATAGATGAGTACATGCTAAATATTAATAACAATAAATTGATTCACTGGTGACAAACCTGAATTGCATTATCCACAGAAGTCGAAGACAGAAACTCAACAAAACCAAAACAGTATCCCTGTCAACCAACATGGCAAAGAAAGGAAGGAAAAATCAGCATATTTTAATTCAAAGTAATACAAAACTTCGTGGAAGACAAAAGTGTTTAACCATGCAATATGTTTGAAATATACCTTACTATTTCGAACTTGAATACCTCTTTGCTTGATTGGCCCAAATCTCTTGAACTCAGCCTCAAGGTCAGCACTTTTTGTGTATAAGGGCAAATTTCGAATGTAAATGGAGTGACCCTCAACTGAGTAGAAAAACAGTTATCAGACTCGACAAATTTCCAAAACAAGTGAAAAATAATCAAGAAGCACTGAGTGCAAACTGCTGAGACCAACATTATAATTCTAAGAGTCCCCCTATAGGCCCTTATTTTCTTTCTTTACTAGTCAAGATCTGAACCTAATAACTCTCTACTCTCACCTTACCTTCTGGTATTTGAAATAATACACGGCCATTACTGAGCTTTTCCAAGCATGATTTTCCATTTAACATGAGAAAAGATCTATGAATTTTCATTCAGCATGAGAAAAAGGTCACAAAACTTTGAATCTATCGGAAGGTACACCAGTTTTTTCAGATGAAAGCCCTCAATCTACCATATAACAGAGAGAGAGGCAAGGAAAAATATACCTTCCTCTTGAGCTTCACTAGTCTCGGGGAGATCAGTATCAACTGGGGCGGGTGTGTCAGACTGTAAAGCAGATGATGCTGATCCAATTGATTGATTTTCTGTTTTCTTGGGAGTCAAATTTGCCGTATTAGTAGCTACATAAACTTTGGTTGGCCCTGAAATGCCTTGTGCAACTTTCACCTGCAAATAACAATTAATAATAAGCTTAACTTCAAGAAAAAATCCACCACAAATGCCCAAGAGTGAAAATTTTTCATTTGTGCACTCACAATTGATGCATAAGATTTCTTCAGAGCATTGTCTTGGGCTAAAGAAGAAGCCAATTCAACCATGGCAGAAGTGTCCTCTTCAACAGCATCAGGCAGTGATTCCATGATTGACTCTTCATCACTTGCTGATTTTCTCTCCTGACCGGAAGGTTCATAGATTTCTCCAGAAATATTTTGATCCTTTTCCAAATGAGAAGTTAATGCATCTGGTGCAGGATGATGAATGGGTTCTAGAAAATAAGAAATCAATTTTTTATTTCAGTACAAATAAAAAAATAAACAGAATTCCCCATCTCCTCCTAAAAGTACAGCATACCTGAATCTGGGAATGTGGGGACTGCTCCGTTGTCATCAACATTATTGACTGGATACTTTTCCAATACTTCATTATCTTCTACATACCTAAAAATATCATTCAGAACAAAGTAGCCATTATCTTGAGGAGCAAGAAAGAATGATTGAGCAAATTTCCTTCTCAAGTTGTCCTTGCCCGTCAAGCATCCAGTTACTAACACAGATACTCCACCACTATGGGAGTTCTGAGCATCAGCAGTTTTTATCTCTGCCTTACAATTCTTAAAATCCAAGGAAAGAATCTTTTTGTTTATACCCTGTTCCAAGAAGAACAATAATGTCATGGAGAGTTTTATCTCATTTTTGGTTAGAAAAGAATCATCAGGGGGAAAGCCAAAACTAGAAAAACTAACCAAAATAACAAGGAGCAACAGTACATAAATTCCTTAAAAATTAAAATAAGGGAAAAAAAGATAACACAGGAGCAAAAAAAAGATAAGACAGGATAAAAAAAATAAGCATGTTTTGAGTAAGACCCATTTTCAGCATGTTATAGTGAAGGAGACATATATAGACATTTGTGTTTCCACAAAAATTTCCAGCATGGAACATTAATTTTCCGCCAAAAAAATTGGTGGAAAAGAAACCTATTCTTAAATTATACCAGCTAAATATCTTAATTTTCACATACCAAGAAAAAAATTTACATACCTATTTCCCCATAAAAACTCCCACTAGTATAACATATCATTATCCTTGTGACCCTTCCTTACATTCCTTTCAACAAAATCAACCCTCAAATGAACCAAAACCCAAAAATATATTGATTAGGCAATTTCAAGAGCACTATCAACATCTAAGATTGGGAATTGCCTAATTTAATGTGCAAGATCTTGGCACGATAATAGTTTACGTATACTCTTAAGTTGCTACAAATCAACTATGTGCTAGCCAACGAATGGCCACATATAAAGAGTAAATAGTAAACCATGTATGGAATATGTAGATCATTAGACTTTCTGGAATTTCCAAAACATAAAATAATTGTAAATGGTCCAAAATAAAAATGCTCACCCTATATAGCCTACTTCAAACAAATATATCTATCAAGTTATTTAACAAGAAAAAATAAAAGGACATACAGTCCAAACAGTAATGTCAATTGTAAAATCAAAAGACTTCCCAAGTCACTTACTTCCATTGTTGTCACTGATCTCATTTCACCATTGGGATCTGGTCGGCTTAGCACACTTGAATCATGATAAAATTTATAAACTGACTCTGGAGAATCATAAAGAATATGGTAATACTGCTCAACAAAAGCATTGCCAACCATTTGGGCACTGGGAGGACTTACTGTGGGCAAGGCCATTCTGCCAATAGCATCACATAAGCATTAACATAAGAACGTTTCCATAATTAGGTTTTTTCTATAACTGAGGGAAAAAAATAATAAAACTAGCAAAAGCCACAAAAGGCACTACAATCTCATAGAGAATAGAAAAGCTAGCCCCAAATATACAAATTAGAACACAAATAACAAGAGGCCAACAAACAGGTTTTCACATCTCCAGCATCCAATAAAATGTAAATCATCAAAACAAAAAACTCTTACTACCCCACATAGATACTAAGCACAAGCCTTCTACTACTAAAAGTTGGCTCCCATGTACTCCCAACCTCAAAACATTTGGATACTCTATAGCAAATGGGAACTTTTAAATTCAGCACATAGTTAAACACCATGAAATAAAATAAAGCCGAAAAGCATCAATAGAGCCTAATTGCAAGGTGATGAAATCCAACAAAAAGTGAAAACATATCATAGAATATGAAAATCTAACACCAGATAATTCTCTAAAATGTGTCAATACTAACAACTCTTTAAAGAATGCTTTTATTGACACAACCAAAAGAAGCCTAATTAACAATTGATACTCGAAATAGAAAAGAACAGGGAAAAAGGTCTGAAAAGCAATAATCCACAGTTTACAGAACAGCACGAACAGAACTTGCAACAGATACCATAATCACATTATCACATAAACCCTAAAATAATGAATACATAAATGCTTTACTCTAAACAATTATACAGTGAACAGCCACACAATTTATGACCACAACAAATGAAAATACAGCGCCAGCTAAAAAATTTGTCTCAACCGAAAAAGAAAAGTTACGATCTTCACGGCAAAAACAGATCCTTTAGCATGATCCAAACACCAAAAAGCCAAAAACTTTACCCTTAAAACACAAAACTACAAATACCCATTTTAGAAAATCAATAGATATTATCGATCAGAAACAGTATGAGCAGCACTAAACGGAGTACAAGTACCCATTAGAATTAGAATAACCATTGCAAGGTCTGAACAAAGAGAAGATAATGACAATAACACATTCAGAAACAAAACCAGAAAAAAATAATAATAAAAGGACCAATCATTTAGGAGCGTGAAAAACAAAAGATGAATAAAGAAATTAACGCAAATGTACAACCAAAAAAATGCAAAAATAAAATCAAGTGTGATCTGTAAAAATTTGAGCTTTATCTAAAAAAGGCACCTTTAATGGGATAATGTTAAAGCTAGCAAGAAAGTAGGAGACGGTAATGTGATGAAGTGAAGCAAAAACAGAGAAGAAGAGGTACAGTTTGCTGACACGAGAGAAGCGGCAGGAAGAGAACGCAAGGAGTCGTGAAGTGAGAAAAATGAACAATAATAATGATGGTGAAGTTCTGCAATTGGGTCAGGTTCTGTTTGTTACAGTTGTCTGGGTTTGATTGTATTCCAGGCTCGGACAACATAAATCCAGCCCATTGTTATTTGTTAAGGAACTGTTCAATTGATCTCTGGATAATAGAATTTGATAGGAAATTTTCCTAAACCTCCACTGGTTTCAACTTTATTGTGAGTCCCCTTGATTTGGAAGAGATCGATTAACATATTCCCACCCAGTGTTTGGCCTAAGACACTTTTTTACGGTTTAATGACATAAATCATATTTTTCTGTTTGAAACAAAACATCTTTGCTTAAGAATATACACTAGAAGGGTAAAATCATCCCTCCATCTCACTATTCTCTTTGATTATTTTCTTTGTCATTTGCCTTATCATTTTTTTATATATTCACGTTAAATGTTTGATATTGTGTTAATGTTTGGTTTCATTCAAGCTCAAATTGAATTAAAATTTTAGTTTGACAATTTACTCTAAATTCTTTTTTGATAATATTGTTTATTCTGTTAATATATTATTCATTTTATCGATAAAATTATTTGTTTTGTTGGTGATATTATTTATTTTGTTAATAATTTTGATAACATTTTTAATTAATTCGAACGAGTTTGAGATGATTATTTGAAATTTACATTGAGCTTAAGCCAATCTATATTTAAATTTAATTTGGTTTGAATTTATCTTTATCTCATAAGAATAGAAAGATCTTGAATTTGATTTTTATTACTAGGTTAGATCTAATTTATAAGTAGATGAATTTTAGTTTAACCTTTTGAGATTGAGATTTGTTGAAAATGCTTTTCTGCCTATAGAGGGTAGATTCGACCTCATGGCAATTTAGTAATGCATTTTCAATGGTGCTTAGGGAGGAAGAAAAGGGGGAGGTACAAGAAAGAAGAAGATGGCGCTTAGGGAGGAGGAAAATGGGGAAATACAAGAAAGTAGAAGAGAGGAAAGACAAAAAGCAAAAAGAAGGAAAGGGGGGAGATATAAGAAAGAAGAGGGGGGAAAGACAAAAAGAAAAAAGAAAATGGACGAAAGGGGAATGAGAAATCCTAGTGATCATAGAATAGTGAAAAGCCCTAAACGCCCTTACTTTAAAATAAAAAATAACCAGTTCACCAGACTCCCAACTAGTTTTTGGTAAATTTTGTCGGAATAAGACATGGGGTTTGAATTATAGGAAACAATGGGGGCTCGCAAAATAGATGAAACCTGTGGCGTTGCTTGAAGAGAACAAAAAAAAGTTGAACTAAGAAAACAATTTCCACGTATTATTATATGAAATACAAGATTTAGATATTAAAAAATGGGATAATATTTATTTCCAATATGTCTATAATTTTGTCCACATGTATAATTAATTAATTAATTTTGAATTAAAGATAAAAAAATAAAATATATTATTTTCAAAAAATAAATAAAAAAAGAAAAAAATTGTTGAACCCTAACTACTACATGTCCCACATTGCCACCTCCAGTCTTGCTGTCGACAAGAGACACCATCATCTATCAATCTATCTCTTCACCGTCGTAACACCGTGCCATCATCTTTGTCCTTTCATCTGATCATCTTAGTCATCGCCCCAACCATCGTCGCAAGTGTCATCAACTCAACACACACAACAATTGTCGCATCCTTCTCTGATCTTCCAATCATCACCATCAACCCTTTCGTACTTGTTGGACCGTCCTTGTCATACCTCTTTCTTGCTAGTATTGCGTTGCCATACAACACAACTTTAAAAGCAGCTATTACAGTTAATTCTAACGCCAAGTAGCTACTACCCTTCATTGGTCCCCTCTGTTATCATAATAATACTAATAGTCGTTATCCCTTCATCGGTTCTTTCTGTCGTCACTATTAACCATCTTTTTTTCGAAGAAGTTCATATTAATTTTCTAATTATATAATGACATACATTTATATATTTAATTATATACTAAAAATATGCACTGATACCATTACTCTTAAAAATGTATAATAACTTATATCCGTAATTGTATGGTTCTCTCAACAATTAATTTGCAAATTGTCTCCTAATTAAAGATTTTTCAGCCCATGAACAAATATTGAAGCAAAATCCTCCATTTTTTGCTTCCCCAAAGCCACACCAATCTCAACACCACCACTTCCATGTCTACTCCTTGTGAAACATATCGCTCCAGCTCTATCTATGGACACAACCTCTACTTTCTTTGGTTTTCCCCACCCGAAATCGATCTGTACATGTCAAATTGGGTTGACCCTGCTACCCCGAAGCCTTGTGGTCTTGTATACTAAGTCCTCATTCTCATACACTTCATTAGTGTAGCCTCCTTTCCCTCAAGAACTCCATTGTCAATCTCTTTAATCATATTGCTTACCTTTTCTGCAACGAAAGCGATAACATTTTCTTCCTTGACTTCTCTTCCTTTTTCAACGACCGCATGTGACATAACACAGTTGCCGAAGTGGTTGATCGCAATTGGAGGATCTAAACAGGTCCTGTAATCGGCCGTAAAGACGATAATAAAACTTGCATCGTCTTCTACTTTTTTGGTTTTGATAAAGCAGACGAAGACATACGCATATGTAAGCACGAAAGTGGATAAACGTAGCTGTTTTGATTCCTTCTCTTTGTTTTCAGACAATAAATTATTTCTTAGTTGCTTAATATCTTGATTGGGAACTCAAATGTGGCTCGAACCCAGCCGGGGTTTGCTTCCATGATGGGCATAAGCTTCAAACTTTGTGAGTTGGGATTCGAATCCGATTTTACAAAATTCAACCAGTGTTTAACGTATACCATGTCGATCCAGTTAGGGTCTTTGATGAGAGTCCGGTCAAAACATGGGGTTAATTCCGGTGGTAGAGAAAAGACTTCTTCTTGTACTTCTTCTTGACGTAGTTTGCTTAGAAAGGCCCAAGACTTGATGAACATGGTTGAACTTCTCCCATCAAGTATGGCATGGTGAGTTGATAAGCCGATGCTGAATCCTTGATTCGGAAACAAAGTTATTTGTTTTGAAACTATCGCTGCTTTATCATCAGAACTGAACAACTCAGGTATGAAAGAACGAAGGTCTGAAGCTTCACGAATTTGATTGTCAAAAAGACAAGTAGAGCCGGCGTTACACTCTGCGACAGTGAGTAAAACACCATCGTTAAGGGAGTAGTAGATGTATGGTTTTGGGGAACCTTGTGGCCAGACCTGCGAGAGGGAGATAATGGAGAGAGAAATTGCTTGAGATTGGGGAGGATGACTGAGTTGAAAAAATGGGAGGTTAAGTGAGCAATTTGATAGAAGAAGAGCCGTTCTACAGGAGGAAATATAAACCAAAGCGCGAAGGGAGAGAAAACTCAGGCGCTGCAGCTGAGGGAGGCGTGACTTCTGTAACTTAATGAATTTTCACAACGTCGGATGATGCCATTAATGACTAGAAGAAGAAGATGCAATAATGTTTTCCCTCTGGCTTTCAACATTAACAGTTTAAATATAGCCTTGGTTAATCTCTTTGGTTGATAGGGCATTGATATTGAATAGGAAATTATTTGCTGAATGTCATTTGGAATCAGCCCTCTGATGCCACAAGCATGCGTTATAAACAGACAAAAGGATGGGTTTATTTCGTTAAAGTTTGCTAACAAAAAACAAATTAGAGGAAAATAAAAACCTAAAGCGGCTCTTGTAACACAACATTGTCATTTTTCATATTTAGCCATACTTATAGAGATAACAATTTAGTTTACAAAACTGGATTTTCCCTTACGGGAATAGGGATGAGGATGGAGATTCAGTTATTCAACTCTTACCTGTGCCATTGCCACCTCTGTATGCTTAGAGATGACAATGTCATCCAATAGGAATCAATTTATAAGTTTGGGATTATTGTGACATAGTTTTATCAAATTGTGTTTGTATATATTGTGTTAATTTAGGTTTGTTAAAGATCATTTTCCTTCATTTAACCTAAATTGGAATTATATAAAATTTTTCTACTTAACTTAAATCATATTTGAATTAATATGACATTATTTGAATTGATGAAAACTTTATAGATAATCATATCATATCAAAACACGATTTGTTTGAAATCAAACAATATAATTTATTATAAAACAATATATTTTATTATAAAATGACTTTTTCTAACGCAAAACACAAATAATATATATATATATATATATAACACAAATGTTAAATTCTGTATAAAAAGGCAAAAATCAATAATAAAAATACAAAAATGTGGCTACATATATATATATATATATATATATATATATGAAACTAATTATTTTTCTCTTATTTAAAAAAAATTGCAGAAGTAAGATATTTCTGATTCTGATTACAGATTCAATTTTCAACCACATATCATTGGGATGGACTGGATAGAATTACATTTTCTCCCTTTGAATTTTTGTTCCTTTTCAAAGGTTTGTATGGAAGAAATCAGATAAAAGAGGAGGTTTGACAATTCTAATACATCTAGATGAATTTCTAATAAAATCCTCAATCAAACAGTGTCAGAGACGGATCTGTGCTCAGTTGACAATTCATTGAGCCTTTCTTCATTTCTGAACATTAATTATTTCTACTTGTTACTGCATGTGCATGTGCATGTGCATCTTTCCTATAGTAATTCGTTGCATCAATCAAGGAATATGACTTAATACAAGGGAAAATGAAGCTCCAACATTTAAATGAGAAGTTTGAATACAGAAAATCTGAAAGCATTTAATTAAGATGAAATAATAATCCAAAACTTATATGTTATCTTTAAGCCCATCGGCAAATAGAGATGAAAAGACTTCCATCTCTTGCTTCTTCAAAGCCACACCAATCTCAACCCCACCGGTTTTATCTCTACTCTTGGCCAAAGCAATAGCTCCACTCCTGTCTATTGAGACAATCTCCACCTTCTTCGGTCTCCCCCATCCGAAATCCGAACCATATACGTCAAATTTGGTCGACCCAGCTACTGACAGGCCTTGTGCTCCTTCAAGCACGGGTTTCAGCGCAGTCCGCAGCCTTGAAAGTGTGTCTTTTTTTGCTTCAAGTTCTCCCCTTTGTAAACGTTTGACCACAGCGCTTAATTTGTCTGCAACGAAGGCAACCCCGTTTTCTTCGGTCAAATCTCTTGCTGTTGCGGTACACTGATGTGGCATAACACAGTTGCCAAAATAATTCAATGGAACTGGAGGGTATAAACGGGTCCTGTAATCTGCTGCAAATCCGAAAATAACACTCCTGTTGCCTTCCCCTCCCCTGGCTTTAACCATGCAGACGAATACATATGCCAAGGTTAGCGAGAAAGTTGATAAATGAAGCTGTTCTGGTGTTCTATCCTCCTCCTTTTCGTTATCTTTGTTCAACATAGATAATACCTGATTTCTTATTTTTGTGATATCTTCACGGGTCAACTCAAATGTGGCTCGAACCCAACCGCTATTTGGTACTATACTTGGCAAAACCTTCAAACTTCGTGAGTTGGTATAACTGAACCAGTTGTTCACGTACTCCATGTCAATCCCAGTCGGATCTTTGATGACACTTCGATCAAAAGAAGGGATTAGTTCTGGTAACAGAGAAGGATTTTCTACTTGATCCTTACCTTGTTTGCATAAATAAGCCCAAGACTTGATAAACGTGGTTGAACTTTTCCCATCAAACATAGCATGGTGAGTTGTAATGCCGATAGAAAACCCTTGATTCGGAAACAAAGTCAGTTGTATAGCTATCAACGCTGCTTTGTCATCAGATGTCAACAACTGAGGGATTAAAGGATGAAGCTCCGCGACTTCACGAACTCCATTGCCAGAAAGCGAATGGAAGTCGGCCGTAGACTCTGCAACAGTGACTGGAACACTATCATTTGGAGAGTAGTAGATGAGTGGCTTTGGGGCATCTGGGGGCCAGATTAGGTTACCGGCAATAGGAAGGTAATGGAGGAGTGCAAGAGAGAGAGAGTGCTTAAGGTTGGGAAGGATAACTGAGCTGAAGAAATCAGGAGTCAAGTCAGTAATTTGATAGAAGTAAAGGCGTTCAACCGGAGGAAAATTGAACCACATTGTGTCGTATAATGTCAGAGGGAGAGAAAACTCCGTGGTTGAGTCGGAGAAAGGAGTAACTTGGGAAACCTCCTGTATTGTAACCGTGTTGGAAGATGCCATGAAAGCCAGAACTAAGCTATGAAAACCTCCGTCCACAACTACTCTCAAAAAGAAACTCTTGATCAGCGATTAATTACAATAAAGCTTGAAGATGGTTAATTGCTCATCACGATTCTTGGAATATGATCGTTTTTATATCTTGAATTATTAATTAGGTTGCCGTTTTTATATCTGAAAAAGCCTTCAAAGTCGATGCAATACTGACTACGTTTAATGACAAATCTCTGTGTTCCAGTATGGAACGTTGAATGAGACAAAAAGAGGGATCGATTTGAAGGCAGGGTGTTGTTGGATAAATATAAAATAATGTATTTTCCACCTACTTTGTAATGAAATGCGAACACCTAAACAGAATAAAAAAACAACAAAAATTAACGATTTTTCAAAACGTTGGATGATTCAAATAACTTTTTGATTTGGCAATTCATGTTGGTCTTTAAACTAATACTATTGGCAGTGGAAATATTATATAACATTTTTTTACCACAAATAAGCTCCTGCAATCTAAGGGTTGTTACATATAAAATAAGAGGGTTGCAGTAACCAAACTTACCTTTGATTGCTTCTTGATGTAGGATTTCACTTTGGATTCATCTTGAATACTCTCACAACTCTCAATAACATAGCAGGGTTACCAATTGTCCACACAGAAGTAGTTACAAACATACAAGTATGTGGAGACCAGTATGAGATTTATGTGATTAGTAAATCAAAATTGATTAGGTGAATGAAAGGTGAAAGTTTAAGAAAAAATTTTCTCTCTTAAAAATTAAGTGGGACGGCTAAGACTCATGCTAACATCTTAATTTATATAAGACATATTATAACCCTAATTGACTCTTTGTATCGTCCCACCCTTGACTTAGATTATTAGTACTTTTGGCCCAATCCTTTATTAAATACTAATTGGGGTTTTAAATTTCCTAAATATCTATTCCTATATATTAAGACAATTTTAGAAATTTAAATTTACCATCTACAATATAGCCCAATGTGATTCACTCTCTCTTACAAGTATGTGGTGACAAGTACGAGGTTTATGTAATTAGTAGATCAAAATTGATTAGGTGAATGAAAGGTGGAAGTTTGAGAGAAAATTTTCTCTTTTATAAATTAAGTGAGATGACTAAGGTTCATGTTAACATCTTAATTTATATAAGATATATTATAACTCTAATTGACTCTTTGTATCGTCTAGCCCATGACTTAGATTCTCAACAATTTTTTCCCAATTCTTTATTAAATATTAATTGGGTTTTTAAATTTCCTAAATATCTATTCCTATCTATTAAGAAGAAATTTTAGAAATCTAAATTTACCATCTACATCATAGCCAAATGTGATTCACTCTCTCTTACAATTATATGGTGACAAGTACGAGATTTATGAGATTAGTATATCAAAATTGATTAGGTGAATGAAAGGTGGAAGTTTGAAAGAAAATTTTCTCTCTTATAAATTAATTGAGACAGCTAAAGTTCATGTTATCATCTTAATTTATATAAACCCTAATTGACTCTCTGAATCGTCTAGCCCATGACTTAGGATGTTAGCATTTTTGGTCTAATCATTTATTAAATACTAATTGGGGTTTTAAATTTCCTAAATATCTATTCCTATATATTAAGACACAATTTTAGAAATCTAAACTTACCATCTACAAAATGTGATTCACTCTTTCTCCTTCGACCCAATTTTCACAAATTACATTCTAGTCCCTCAACTTTAGGAATATTATGCTTGCCCCAATATATAAATTCTTTATATTTAGTTCTAATAATGAGTAAGACATCAATCATCATTTGATTGAATCCATTTATACTCATTAATAGTACTCCAAATCATGATCTTCAGATGTAATCCACCCTTTATGTAATAAACCTTTAACCTTTAAATGATAACTATCAACCTATTTTTGTGTGGGCACAAAATTTATTATTGCATTAATAGTGAATAAATTCATAATTAATTTATCATTAGTCAACAATTTATTCACAAATTATGAACGACTTTTAGTAAAATATCATGATTATTTAATCGATAAAAAATTAATGGAAGACTAATGTTAAACTTTTACGATGGTATGATTATAACATATTCAAATCTTTTCATCAACCGATATATCATCAATACTATGATGTAACAATAGAGTTTACCTCATATTATCTTTCATATATATATATATATATAATGATAATAATAATAATATGAAGAAGAAAAAAAAGTTGGGAGAAGCAAAGATGGAAGAAGAAAAGAAGAAAGAAAGAAACTAAGAGAGAGAGAGAGAGCTTTACCTTAACCCCAAACTAACAATTTTGATGCCTAGCACCACCACTCGAGGTTCGAGTTCTAGCTAGCTTTGCCTCAATCAGCGATCAATAGTAGATATGTGGTAAATAAAAATTTTTGACTTCTTGAACTTGATCCAACTAAACCGGATAGAATCTGGGTTAGTAATTAATGTTATTGGACTCATTTCAAAGAATACTACATTGAGTCACTTTTTATTTCGCTCAAATTGAATTTCAACGATATTTCAATAACGACTCTGACAAGTATTTCTAGGTAGCAACTTCTCTACGATTTTCTTAATCTAATTTTCAACCCTGTATCATGATTTTAAGTCCAGTAAAGTTCAATTGTTAAATGAATTAAAACTATTAAATCTATTAAACTTGAGTTTAAATTAAAGGGACATATCGTGCTTGAGTGAATATGTTGTTTGTGGTTGTCGGCTATGCTATTTGCATTTTTTGTTACATCCTTACCACCTTTTATTGTCTTTTTATTTCTCTCTCTCTCTATATATATATATATATAAGATAATATAAAAGACTGATGTTTATCTTTCACTTTATTATTAATCATGGATAAAGAAAATGGATACATCTAAACAATGACATAGTTTATGCGGTTGCAGTTTGCATGAGTTGATTATAGATATCACATTGAGTTATTATTCAATTTGAGATTTGTTGATTTATGTTTTCAAATTTAGATGTTACAATAATTTTATAATTATTTGTTAATTGTTGAACCTCAACATACTAAATGACTAATCTTAGAAGGACGAAAATATGATCTATGAAAATTTTTTCTAACTTTTAAAGCTTTTCAAACTTTTACACCCACAAAATAATTTTGTGCAAATATATAACTTAACAATGTAAACATCAAATCAACTAACCAAGCAAATAATCAAATAATATAAAACATATAAATAAATAAAAGAGTAAGGGAAAAAGAAAATGTTCAGCCAATTTATAGTGGTTCAGAGTTTTTTTACAAACCTTCTACATCCACTATTCTAAACAACTCTAATTAAAGATTTTTCTTCGCTATCTTCAATCACCTAAAAGATATAATAGTTTTGGACCAAAGAATTTTGCCTTTCACACTAGTTATATAAGAAATTGTACTTTTTACAATAGTTTCATTAGATTTTGCCCAATCACTAGTTTTACGGGATTTCACTCTTAGGTTTTGAAAATCAAATATAATGAAAACAATTTACCTCTCAAAGGCTGATACAAATATTAAGTACAAGAAAATTTCTCTCAAGGATAAACAATTAAATTAGAGAGAAAAGAGTGGAGAATTAGAGAAGAGAAAAAATATGACTCTAAGGCGTTATTCTTTCAACCTTGTTTCTTTAAATTAGCTTCAATTTATACAATTTGAGAAGAACTAGGCATTACAACTGATCGTATGCTTTTAGTGCAACGTCGTGCACTTAACAATACTTGTAGTTCAATTATCGACTTTTTCATATTACGTTATCCCAGTATGGGTGTGTGTTTCACACACATGATTGTGTATTTTTATTTCTTCAATTCTTCAGATTTTCAAAAGACTACACGAGCTTACAACATGATAATCCCATAAACATCAAATAATCATGAATTTTCCTCTACATCATCGCATGTGATCTCTACATGGGTGTGTGTCTAGTGATAACTATTAATCTTTGTACAATTGGACTTCTGAATTTTGGCAGTGTGTCTTCACTTTATAACATACGATCGTATGCTCGAAAGTTGTACGAATGTGTATCATGATATTTTGTTACATGGATGCTTGCATGACTTGAGACCTCATGTGTCACTTTATATATGACACACACGGTCATGTGTTTAGCTAAAAACCATTTTTGTCCTCTTTATTATGTATCAATTCATATAAGATTTGGTTAAATATTTTAATTAAGTCTTTCATCATATTAAAACATACAGGGGTCCAAAAATCTTTTTGTTTTTTTTTATTGATGATAAACTTTATATTAAAATGCATTTTAACATACCTACATATTCTCCCTTTTTTGTTATAAATAAAAAAGATATATTAAAAGTTTTCATTTTAGCACAAAAAAAAAAAAAATTCTCCTGCTTTTTAAAACAATCACAAGAGGACTCTTCCTTATTAAAACATTTTATCACAATAAGCATAACTTGAAAATTTCCCCATTTCAAAACTAAATAAACTCCTCCTTCTAAAAATAATTTCAACACGTAAATACTCCCTTTAACTTATACAATTTTACATTATAAGCAAGGAACATCTAAATGATCATTTCTCCCTCTAGTTCATATTATTCATTTTGGTAAAACATAATTTGAATATGAGGGAAAACATGGTTGTTATGCATAAAGTATGAATAATTTTTCTCTTTAAAACCATTTGAGGGAAATGTTTGAAGAAAAATATCAATAGTTGAAAATTCTAAAAAATTTTGTAAAACAAGTTAAGCACGATCATATATAATACATTTATGGTTGTGTATGTTTAATTATAGGACATGCATAATCGTGTGACATTTAAGCACAATGTCATGATTGGAAAAAAATGCATGCATAGTTGTGTATTACAGACACACGATTGTGTATATGACATCAAAACTCAAAAAATATAGTAAAATTTACAGTTTAATGTGTAAGGGGTAATTTAATACCAATTCAACTCATTCAAAAATGATTGAAATTCATTTTAAAGCATTAATATCAATTGTTGGCAACATTTGAAAAACATTTAAACATATTTTAAATTCAATGAAAACATTTCATGTAATTTGATGGAAATTGACTTATGTTCAAATCATTTAAGCACAAAACATATAAAAATACTACAAGATATTAAACTTGCATATTTTGATCTTAGAAGACTAATAATGTATGAATTCATGTTATTTGATACCAAAATAAGCAAATTTGGATCTTTTGACATGAGTTCCAACAAGCGCATGTTACAATCACTAGCATATATATATATAACCTACTTGCATCAATCTACACCAACTAATCAACCATGACAAGTAGTCATACAAACATTTAAACATTGCAACTTGGTATCCAATTCATCATCATAAAAAATGAAGATAAGTTAGAAGCACTTACTTGGATTGATGACCTCCTTCATTGCATTGTAAAGTCATTTTGATCTTCATTTTTTCAAGTGGCTTCAACGTTTATTTACACCAAGCTTCATCCATTCTCAACTTTAGATTTTCTTTTGGTGTAGAAGCATAGAGAGACTCTCTTTTCATCTTCACTATCCTTATTTCTTAAGTCATTCCCACTTCAAGCGATAAGTACCTTCTTCTTGTATCTTTTTTTTTTTCACCTTAGGACATTATAATTGGTAGTATCCTTCCCTTTCACAATCATAGGAAATCACCTTTTTTTTTGTCTTTTTCTTCTTTTGCTTCTTAGAGAGGAATTTACTAAGCTTTTTGCTTAAGAGTTTCATATCATCATTGTCCATAGAAGACTTCTTATCTATTAAAGATAAGTTTTTATCACTTAAGCTTTCTTCAACTTTCAAGGCTAAATTCTTCTTTTTCTTTGCCTTTTCCTCCTCTTTGGGCATCTACTTTATCTCATTAGTTAACAAACTCCCAATAAGCCCATCCATACCTATTTTACTCAAATCTTTTGATTCTTCAATCACCATGATTTTCATGTTTTATGATTCCGACAATGATTGAATAATTTTCTTTACAAGCTCTGTAGTCTCAAATCTTTTACCCGATCCTCTTAAATCATTAATTAGGTTTGAGAACCTTTTGTACGTCTCCATTATGCTTTCTTCTTTATTTATTTTGAAAAGTTCATACTCACAAAAGAGAAGCTAGACTTTGGATTCCTTCACTTGATTAGGTCCTTCATAATTCATTTGAAGGATAGTCGAAGCCCTATTTGTTGTTTCACAAGATAAAACGTAATTAAATTTAGTAAAATTTAAAGCACAAAACAACAAATTTAAAGCCTTAGCATTCATGTTCATCATTTTTTCATCATGCTCATCAAAATCTATTTCAATTATAAGAGCATTTGTTCTAGGGTCCATTGAAATTAAATTTCTATTTTCAATTATTTTTCAAAGATTATAATCAACAGATTGAATATAAAATTTCATTCGAATTTTTCATTGATTATAATATAAACCACGAAATAAGGGTAGTCTAACTAAACTATGCCCTTCTTAAAAAACAGTTTTAGTAAACAAATTAGTCATTTATAAAAATGATCTTTAAATCCTTAAAATCATTAAATTTTCAAAAACAAAAGCTCAAACTTTGATACCAATTATTGAACTTCAATATACTAAATGACTAATTCTAGAGGGGGTGAATAGGATCTATAAAAAAATTTTCTAACTTTTAAAGCTTTTCAAACTTTTTCATTCATAAAACAATTTTGTGCAAATATATAACTTAATAATGCAAATATCTAATCAACCAACCAAGCAAATAATCACACAATATAAAACATATAAATAAATAAAGAAGTAAGGGAAGAAGAAAATGTTTAACCGATTTATAGTGGTTCAAAACATCTCCACAAGTCTCTCACATCCATTATTCCAAGTAATCTTACTGAAAAATTTTTCTCTACTATCTTCAATCACCTAGAAGATACAGTAGTTTTGATTAAAGAAATTTTTTTTTTCATATTAGTTTTGATATAAGGGATTGCATTCCTTACAATATTTTCAATGGATTTTACCTAATTACTAGTTTTACAGGATTACGCTCTTGGGTTTTAGAATTGAAATACAAGAAAAACAAATTTCCTCTCAAAGGCTGATACAAAGATTAAGTACAAGAAAATTTCTCTCAAGGATAAACAATTTAGATTAAAAAGAAAAGATTGGGGAATTAGAGAATAGAAAGAACATGGCTCTAAGGCATTGTTCTCTTAACATCATTTCTTTAAATCAACTTTAATTTATATGATTTGAGAAAAACATTGTAGCTGATTTGAAAGTAGGCAAACATACAATTATGTGTTTTTGGTGCATGATAATACTCTTGACAATCATTACAGTCCAACAGTTGACTTTTCATATCATGCCATTTTAGCACAGACGTGTGCTCTACAAATATAATCGTGTGCCTTTATATATTCAATTATATAGATTTTCAAAAGACTACATAGGCTTACAGTATGATACCCTTACAAGCATCACACAATCATTAATTTTTCTTTGTATAGGCGTATGTCCAATGATGACTATTGACCTTTGTATGACTGAACTTCCATGAGAATCTTAACAGTTGGTCTTCATTTTATGATACATGATTATATGCTTGAAAGTTATATAATCGTACATCTTAGTATTTTATTACATAGATGCTTACACGACTTAAGATATTATGTGTCACCTTACAGATGATACACACAATCATGCTACCAAAACACATACGATCGTGCACTTAGCCAAATCTATAAAAGTTAAAACCCTTTTCATCCTCTTTGCTATATATCAATTCATACAAGAACTGATTAGATATTTTAACTTAAATTTGTTATCATATCAAAACATAGAAGGGTCCAACATTAATTATTATGCAAATTATGTATTTGTTGAAATAATAAAATATAGTGAAATTGGATTGGGAATAATCCTTACCTGAAATAGTGGAAATAGACGCATTGCAAATAAGTTAATTGCAGGTATCGATTGTTAGGTCCATGGATAAATGTTATATTATTTGATTTTGATTATTGTCAATTTATCAAATTTGGATAAGGAAATTCATAGTAAAGAGGAAACTCCGCTGAATTTTGGGTAAAGGATTATAAGTTAAATGCAATCTTGATTATAATGAAGAATGAATGTACATACACTTTGAATCCATTCTAATATATATATATATATATATATATATATATATATTTATTTATTTATTTATTTATGGGTTAATTCTAATGTGTGCCTATTTATATTGACAACTATTGTTCAATGGTTATAGGAAATTAGGAGTTACTGTCCGCCTTCAATCTTAACAACTAATGATTTGCAAAATCCTATAGATTGTGAGTTATTGAATAAAATATATACACTATTTTGCGCACATAATACATCTTACCTTAAGCATAACATTGCATAAGTATGATTTTAAATTATGTTAATTATTGCCTTTAAAAATTAAATAAGATTAACGATTTAATTTAAATTGAATTTTTACTTTTGTTATTAATTGAAAAACCTTCTTAGTAAAGGAACAACAATATGAAATGCCTCAGAGAGGGTCTAGCAAAACAATGATATGTAACACCTCTAGTAGTTGATAGTTGAAAACCATTCTTATTAGAGAGACGATGATCCATAATGCCTCTGATAATGAGGGCTTAGGGAGATGACGATATGTAATGCTCCTAATGGGTATTAGTGTTACATATATATATAGCAGGGGGATGATGATACGTAACACCCTTGTATACCCAATTGTAAGAGAACGATGATACATAACGCTTCTACAAACAAGTGTAGATGAAAGAATAAGAAAAAAAAAAAATCGATCGGTCACAAACTCAGGGATGACGATATGTAATGCTCAAGAAAAAAATCCATAAGTTTATAAAAAGGAAATAACAACGAATATTTAAACTAACTAATGCATTATACATGTGTGGTTATATGTTTAGCTTTATTCAATAATTTACTAAGTAAGTTAGATTGTCCCTTATTCTTTTCCAGGTTAAACTATAAGGAATTTTTGATTTGGAATCAAGAAGTTAGCTTATGTGTTATAGTATATGTATGAGTGACTTGTTATACTTAAGTTATTTGATTATTTTTGTATTGCTAGCTCTACTACTTGCATGTAAAATATTATGAATGGTTTCCATGCATGATATATTGGTCGAGACTAAGTTGAATTTCCCTTATATATATGCATTATTGGTGATGTATGTAAACTTTATATAGGTTAGTGATTTATGATGGGATTTATATCACTACTTAGTCTAGTTTTAGAGGTTATTTGTCAAGATTTTGTTTAATTTCAAGCTTAAAGGTTATGATTTATGGTGTGTTAGGCTTGCCATGGATTCCGATGGCCTTATGCTAACTTGTATCTTTGTGTTGGTCATGGACCCTAGGTTTGAGTCGTAACAAATAATGTCCATGTTAAAATTGGATATATCATCAACCTGTTCCCATTATGACCTTAGATTCTAGTTAGTTGTAATAAACAAACGACATATTGAGATATTTGCCCTCTTACTTGAGAGTGTTGAATTATCTATTGATCTACTATAATCTTGTTATACTTTTTGACATAGCTAACTGTAGACACCCCATTTTGGACCCTAACAAGGTCATCCCCAATGATGAAAAAATTTGGTTGTTGATTTAGAATTTTTGAGATGTTGAGCCAAGGATGGATGAGTTAAAAAAAATTGTTTATTATGTTATTTAAAAAAAAAAAAAAGAGTGTGCTTATTTTATTTTTATTACAAAAGAAAAAAAAAACCATAAGACCCAAAAAACATAACCCAAGTTTTGAGTGTTATCTGTGCGTCTGTGTATGTTGTACATATAAAATTTTGCATCAGTATAGAATGAATGTGGTTGTTGCCTTGGCGGGGAAAGGCGGGAGATTCAGTCCTTGTGGGGGGGTTGGGAATTTGCTTATTTGACTTACTGTGCTTGTGTGGGTATATTTGTTATTGGGCTGCATGCTGTTTATTCTCTTGGGCGGGCCGGCTGGGCTGTACTTTACTTAATTTTTTAGGTGGGCTACATTTTGTTTATTCCTTGGGTGGACTGCTCTTACTTGGACCAAAGTTTTGATTATTATTATTATAATTTTTTTCAATTTCATAATTATCATTTGCTCCTAACAAAATTTTATCTTACAGGATTTATTCATTAATTTTATTGGATCAACTAACAAAATTGTTTTACAGGATTTATTCGTTATTTTATTATTCCTAGGCTTGTTTAGGATTAGAGGAAATGTATAGGGGTGTATGAAAAAATGGTTGTAATTTTTAATTTCTATTTTTTTTCTGTATTTTATTATATTCGTGGATGAATATAATTTATTGTATATGTATGATTATCAATAATGCATAGTGTGATAATCTGGAACAAACCCGTTATACGCTCCTCTTGACCCCGTTTAGGGTGGTTAAACAAGAGTGATAAGTCTGTCATCGCTTGGCGCAGCAAAAACCGATGCCACACCAACCACTACCATTTTAATAGCCTTCCAAAAAAGGTTAAATTAGACTTGTGTTAAATTAAATCAATTGGTGTACAAAATGTTAAGGTGATTTCAAGTCTAAGGATTACATACATCACTGTCTATTAAACGATCTATTCTACAAACTATAATTACTATTTAAATAGAAATCTTTTGGTGAGTTAGTTTAGTCGACATGCAATTCATATACACCTATATGTTGTACCAAGTTGATACCAATAACTTCGATATGTGAGATTTATCGCTATCTTTTGATAAAGTTATTCAATACGACAATAGTTTTATCGTATCATTTGTACCATTAGTTAAGATAATATTGAAGTTATGAACACTTTTAGATTGACTATTATGTGTTCATAGAGTTTTTGTGATTAAACTACTTATTAATCCTCTTATCATGATTCTATTTACCTAAAACGAATTATTCAAGTATACGTATAAACATATGTATTTACAAATAAAGAGTGTCACTTGAATGTTCTAAGATGACTTGTCATGAATTTATATTGTTAAAAAGATTGATTCTAAAACACTTATTTCAACAATTCATTGGAGGATGTCATCTCAAGTCAGTTTTGAGTGTTACACTACTAGCACCTGGTTTCAACTTACAAGCTAATAAAGAAGAAACATGTGTGTGTGTGTGTGTGTGTGTAGCAGCAAGAAATAATATTGACTTTAGGTTATGCACAGTTCTATGAAACCTTAGCATATGTTAGCCTGTGGGACAGACACAAATCAATATATTCGTTGCCGATAATCTTGAGCAGTTGAATAGATGAGATCTTGAGACAAGACAAGGAAGACGCATTCAAATTGGAATGATTTATGCCCAAATTAAAATTAAGTCTAACTTAAATTAAAATTTTAGTTGAATAGCTTAGTTCAAATTTAAAAACTGGCCAACGTTGTTACGCTATAGCTCCTCTTCTTTAATGATTCTCTTCTTTTTCTTCTCAATTTCACTATTTGTTATTCGATCCAATTGCTCAAACTTAAGATCATACTTTTAAATTCGAATTAAATTTAAATTAAATTTGAGGTCCACCGATATTCTAAGTTAAAATCACCCCTGATATGTTACAACCAGTTGTCTCATTGACCTAAAACTACCAGGGCAAAATGATATTAGTAGTAATAATATCAAATTATCACAATATTGTTCTACAATTTCGAAGTTGCGAAAAGCTTCAATTTTTTAGGCCATGAACAAATAAAGATGCAAAAACCTCCATTTCTTGCTTTTCCAAAACCACACCAACCTCAACACCGCCACTTTCATCTCTACTCTTGGCCAGACCAATGGCTCCACCCCTATCAATTGACACAATCTCCACCTTCTTCGGCCTCCCCCATCCAAAATCCGACCCGTATGCATCAAACTGGGTCGAGCCGGCCACTCCAAGTAGTATTCCTCCAGGCACTGATTTCGTTGATTCTATTAACTTTTCTAGCGTCTCTTTTGTTCCCTCAAGTTCTCCCCTCTCTATCCCTTTGATCATACCACTTAACTTCTCTGCAACAAACGCAACCCCATCTTCCTTAGTGAAATCCCCTTTTGCTGCAACTATCGCATGCATCATGACGCAGTTACCAACATAATTCGCCGGAACCGGGGGATTCAAACGGCTCCTGTAATCGGCCGAGAATCCAAGCATAATACCTCTATTATATTCTCCTCCTCTCGCTTTAACCAGGCAAACGAATACATAGGCACACGTAAGCACGAAGGTTGATAAATGAAGTTGTTTTGATTGCTTCCCTTCATTTTCTTCTAACATGGACAACACTTTATTCCTTAGTTTCTTAATATCATCACGGCTCAACTCAAACGTGGCTCGAACCCAGTTGGGAATGCCTCCTATGGTTTGCAAAACTTTTAAGCTTCGTTTTTTGGGGTCTGACTCCGAGCCGGTATAAGAAACCCAGTTGTTCACGTAGACCATGTCGATCCCACTAGGGTCTTTGATTACGGTCCGGTCGAAAGAAGGGATCAGTTCCGGTAACAAAAAAGCATCCTTATCTAATTGTTCGCATAGATAAGACCAAGACTTGATGAACATAGTTATACTTCTCCCATCTAGAACTGAGTGGTGAGATGATATGCCGATGCAGAACCCTTGATTCGGAAACAAAGTTATTTGTATAGATATTACCGCTGCTTTGTCATCGGATGTCACCAGTTCAGGAGTCAAAGGATGTAGCTCAATAGCTTCACGAACTCCGTTTCCTGAGAGGTGAGTGAAGTCGGCACCAGACTCGGCCACTGTGACTGAAACGCCATCATTTGAGGAGTAGGAAACAAATGGTTTTGGGGCATCATGAGGCCAGATCAGATGGCCTGCGAGAGGGAGATAATGAAAAAGAGTGAGAGAGAGAGATTGCTTGAGCTTGGGGACGATCACCGAGTAGAAGAAATGGGGCTGTAAGTCAGTGATTTGATAAAAGAAAAGACGTTCAACAGGATGAAACTTGAACCAGATTGTGTCGTACAAGGTAAGAGGGAGAGAAAGCTCGGCGGCGGAGCCGGAGGATGGAGTGACTTTTGTCACTTCATGTATCTTTTCGATATTGGTTGACGCCATGAAATGAATGACAGGGAGATACAACTCGGCAAAGACTTCACATGTATTGTATTTTTTTCATTACAGTTTTTGGCTTTGAATATTCATGGTTTAATTATTAGCTTTATTTGTCTTTTGCATTGCATTGAATTGGAATTTCCGCTACTCCAGACGCCATCTTTGAATGTTGCAATGTATAAGGGCTGGCTCTTGTTATATAACAGGCCAAACCACTCATTTCCACCCAAGGTTTCTTTATCCAATCTTATTCTTTCAAAATCCAAAATACTCTATATAAAAATAAATGATCTTAATATTAAAATAAAATTTAATATAAATTAATAAAATTATAAAAATAGAACAAAAATTTTAAAAAATAACCACCATAACTAACAACATCGTCTATGATAATAATCATTATTAACATAATTAAGTAGTTGAAAACGATCATCTGATTCCATTAACGACTAGATCTAATTGTCTCGATGGAGAAAAGAGTCAAATCTGACAATCAAAAATATGACAGAAACGATCAAATTTGGCCTCCTCCTCCTCCACCACTAGAGAAGGCTAGAAATAATTGACATACTTAACATTGATCATTTTTTATCATTTTAGATAACAAAGGTGATCAAATCTAATCGTCTTTATCAGATCTTTGGTTATCAGATCTAACTATCTTCGCTATCGAAAAGATCAAATTCGACTGTCAATAGAATCAAATAACTATTTTTTGTCACTTGATTATATTAATGATGACCACTATCATCAACGATACTACTGATAATAATAACTGTTTTTCAAATTTTTATTTTATTTTATATATTTTTATTAACTTATTATTATTATTATTATTATTATATATTTTAAATATTTTTATGAAATTTATTTTTTTAAAAAAATAAAAATAACCTTCTTGTTTTGGTTAAATGTAAATAATTGGCTTTTAAAATTTTATGGGTGGCATGTGTTTTAAGAAACGTTGGGTGGGAATATGTTGTTTGGCCTATACACCATGTCTTTCTCGAAGACAAACTCTGACAAAAACAAACTAGAAGAAAATGGCCTGGCCGCCTGCCTCGGCCTCGTAGGGCGCAGGTTCAAGCCACCCGAATTACAATCAAATTTCTAGAGTTATCCGGTAGAGCAAGTTTGGATTAGTAAATTTAAAATTTAGAATTGTGTCCATTCCTTAAAAAAAAAAAAAGACCAATAAACCATTTTCCACTCAAGGTTAAATGAAATAATAGATTTTTATTTGTTAAATTAAAAAAATTTAAATTTTTACTTATTTATTAAATTTGTTAACAAAATCTATTAGATATTTTTTTAAATTTAATAAAAAAACTAAAATACCCTTAAACTACATAACACTTTATTTTAAAATCTAAAAATTTAAATCAAAATTTTAAGATATCAAATTGTAATTGTACGAACAAAACCTATACTTCCACCAAATAAATAATAATAAAAAGCTCACAGGACTTGTTCCCACCCAATGACAAAGTGTCATCCTCAAGTTTTCAAAAATCTAATCTCTTACTTTTAGAAGTATTTTTTTATAATTTTTAAACTAAAATTACTAAAATATCATTTTAAAAATTTAAAATTAATAATAAAATTATAAAATATTTTTTAAATATAAATATTTTTAAAAAAATATAAAATAAAAAAACCAATACTGTCGATGCTAATAGTAATGGTAACCAACAAATGACCAAGTTTTAAATATATTTTTTATATTTTTAAAAATTTTTAAATTTTTAATATTTTATATTTATATAAAATTTATTTTATTATTTTATAAAATTTTAATCTTAAAAAGATAAAATATCTTTAAATTGTTATTATTTATTAATATATTTTATATTAAATTTGATTAAAAAATAAAAAACTGAATTTTAAAAAACTTTAGGGAGACACTATCCTTTCCTCAACCTATGGGTGGGATTAAGTCCTTCGCCCTAATAAAAAATATAAACCCAAAAAGAAAAAGCCATCTCATGTGCGCCAGGCCCAAAAAATATATATAAAAAATAATTTCAAATAAAGTGAAAACCCAAATTAACCCAAGAGAGGAAGAAAGAAAAGCACGCGCAGGGAAGACACGCCCGCGCTGATTTCTCCACACCTTTCAGCTTCTGTAGCCAATTCTTCAGTTTTCTTCAGCAACCACTTTTCTCTTTCCTGCCGGACCAATCTTTTCTAAGCACGCCAGCCTTTGTTTTCTTTCATATTTAATCCACCAACTCTAATTTTCTTCTCCCATTTAATGAGTGAATGATTTTTCTTCCTTGGGCGGATTTCAAGCTGATTTTTGCTGCTGACTCAAGGAAAAAGTCACGCATAAAGACTTTGGGCGCAAACAAGTATAAAAAGGGGTGGCACGCAAAAGTAACTGGGTGGGGGAGGGGGGGGGGGATTGAGTGGGGAGAGAAGTGACGAAAATTGAGGGAAAAAAAAGATAGAACGGGAAGAAAGAGAAGAAAAAATTAGACAGAGAAGAGAGGCAGATTGGTGAGGAAAACAGCGAAAGGAGGAGCGAGAAAAATTTAGAGGAAAAAATATTTTTTATTCTTTTTATTTTCTTGCCTACTGTGCATAAGCGTGTGTGTGTGTGTATATATATATATATTTTACTGGGCCATATGCTGCTCTCTTTTCCTTGGGTGGGCTGGACTGCTTTTTTGGCTCTTTTCCTGGTTGGGCTGCAAGCTGTCTATTTTCTTTGTCGGGCTGGCTGGGCTACATTCTGTTTATTTCCTTGGGCGGGCTGCTTTTATTTGGGCTAGAGTTTTAATTGTACTTCTTATTTTTATTTTTATTTTATGAGTATAATGCATTCAAATCAAACTTTGCCTTATAAGATGTATTTATTTATTTTATTCTATTAATTAACAAAATTGTTTTATATGATTTATTTATTTATTCATTTACTATTTCTAGACTTGTTTAGAATTAGATAAAATGTATAGAGATATATGAAAAAAAGTTATAATCTTTAATTTTTTTTTTTTTTGTATTTTTTTCCGTAAATGAATGTAATTTATTATACGGATATAATTAATAATAAAATTGTATTATGTGATAAAATGAAATTTAATTAAACTCGGTAATGTGTTGAAAGAACAAATCACAAAAATAAAGTCAACATTTGGACCGAACGATATGAATGTTTAATACCTTTCTATCGTTGTATTTAACTCTTCGAACCCAATCCATTGGATAGGTGAGGAGGCTTGGGTCCCTTACAAGAGATTCATGAAATTGCTCGTTCTCAATGACGTGTATTTTTCTAACGTAATTTTCAAGTAGCGATTCTATAGACTTTGTAACGGATCATAAACCTGTTATGTATTTTTCTTGATTATATTTAAGGTGATTAAATAAGAATAATAAATTTATCCTTACTCAATATAATAAAAGTCGATACCATACCACCGTTCTGTTGTAGTCACCAATTCAAGGTTCGTCTGCAAAACAAGAGAATAATTGTGAGTGATAAGAACTTAGTGAAAACATAATCCAGTAAACTCAATGAAGAAAATCCTTTCTCTGAGTTCATCTCTTTTCTTTTCTCTTTTAGTACGCCCTCTTTCTTATAGGTTATTCTCAGGGTCAAATCACTCAACATGGCTTGCTCCTGGGCTATTCAGTCTTGGTACTTCTGAGGTACTTGCCACTCAATAGACTATTTTTAAATCTTGGCTCACACTCGTTTGAATATGGATACCAATTGACGAATTGTCTCATTCCTTAATCATGAGTTTCTTCGCATAGGTCACAGTTCTTTTATCCACGCATTTCCTTATTCAAGTAATCTAACCTCTCAACAATGCAACTAACTGTTTTTTTCTGGTGCCCTGTCTCATTCTTATCTTTTAGGCACCTCTTGGTATGCTTTGACACCTATATTGTCCCTATATTCGAGAGAGACAACTTCGAGCACGGTCATTTGTTGAAAACACAAGGTATAAGTGTGCTTCTCCTCTGGTGGACAGTCATACACAAGTCCTTGTACGGGACACTCTGACCCATTAGGCCCTGGAATTAAAATTCAGGACCCTACCAAAATTGGGTTCATTTTCCATGTTACCTAGGTAGGTAATATTAAACTTATGATAGCATTAGAGTGTCATGTGTCCATTCTTTCCAGAAAACTGACACACTATCTTAGGTTTCATATGATCCATTCCTCCACCTCTACCTTGTCCATTAAAAAACTCTTCACTTATGTGTCCCCTAAACTATTATTATAAATATCTGTAATTAGCCTCTGACTCTTATCTTGTAGGAAATATGTCATTATACACCACTCCTCTATCAACTACAGAATTACCTTTTGCAATATTACCTCTAGTACATTTAGAAATTGACGCAAAGTAACAAGCTCAACAATAAATTGTCACTTTTCTTCTATACACTATGCTGAGGATTTTTTTGTTTTGCAGCAGTCAAGGTGGATTCAAGTTACACAACAGTAAATGGAGATGGACAAGGAATCACACCTATGAGATGTTTGACTAGAGCATGTGCTCCAACCGTATACAACACTCGAGCATGCCAATATCAGTAGTTCTCCTCTGTCAATTTCACGTTTATAGGTTGAAGAGTTGAGGCAGACATAGCTCTAGGTTGAACCATAGTGACATCTATGGACGAACCAGTCTTATAATTCTTCTTTGGAGTTACAACATTCCCGAAAAAACGAGATTGTTAGCCATTTGACACTAGTCGTACGGTTCTAATAGTCTAAGAGTCCTTAAGATCGGTAGGAATTGAAGTCCTAACCCCAAACGTAGGAACGAGAAGAGAAAAAAATTAAGACTGAATTTTTGTTAGTAACAAATAGTTATTACAACTTCGGGGAAAAAAAAATAAAATCCAGATTGGCAATCCATGTGAAGTTTCATTACATCCATCCATTATTAGAAAAAAAGAAACACATAGAGTAGATCTCCACAGTCCAGTGAAGCTTCTCCCATACACCACTTGAAAACGCAGAGCTTTATACCAGCTTCTGTTACACCAACACGCTCTCCCTGAGTCTTCATATCACAAACACCCTTCTTTCTTCTTAAAAACACATAATATAAAATGACTATTTGTCATCTTTAAGCCCATCAACAAATAGAGAAGCAAAAGCTTCCATTTCTTGCTTCTTCAAAGCCACGCCAATCTCCACACCGCCGGCTTTATCTCTACTTTTGGCTAAAGCAATAGCTCCACTCCTATCTATCGACACAATATCCACCTTCCTGGGTCGCCCCCACCTGAAATCTGACCCATAAACGTCAAACTGGGTCGACCCGGCTACTCCAAGGCCTTGTACTTCTTGGGACAGACCTTTCATCCATGCCAACATTGTTGAAAGCGTATCTTTTGTTCCCTTGAGTTCTCCCCTCTCTAGTCCTTTTATCATATCACTCAACTTCTCTGCAGCAAAGGCAAACCCGTCTTCTCCTGCCAAATCTCTTGCGGTTGCAGCACAAAAGTGGGGCATAACGCAGTTGCCAACATAATTCAATGGAACTGGAGGATCTAAACGGGTCCTGTAATCTGCTGTGAAGCCAAAAATGAGCTTTCTGTTATCGTCTCCTCCTCTAGCTTTAACCATACAGACGAATGCATATGCCAATGTAAGCACAAAAGTTGACAAATGAAGTTGTCGTGGTTCTTCGTCCTTTTTGTCATGCTTACTCAGAATAAGCAGCACCCGATTCCTAACTTTCTGAATATCCTCGCGAGTCAAATCAAATGTGGCGCGAACCCGATCGGTATTCGGTATTACGTTTGGCAGAACCTTCAAGCTTCGTCTTTTGGTATAAGCGAACCAGTTGTTCACGTACACCATGTCGATACCGGTTGGATCTTTGATAACAGTCCGGTCAAAAGACGGGATTAGTTCTGGTAACAAAGAAGGCTCTGCTTCATGATCTTTACCTAATTGTTTGCATAAATAAGCCCAAGACTTGATAAACATGGTTGAACTTTTCCCATCAAGTATGCTATGATGGCTTGTTATGCCGATGGAAAAACCTTGGTTCGGAAACAAAGTTATTTGTACAGCTATCATTGCTGCTTTGTCATCAGAAGTCACCAACTGAGGGATTAAAGGATGAAGTTCCACAGCTTCATGAACTCCATCATCAGAGAGGGAATTGAAGTCGGCGGTAGACTCTGCAACACTGACGGAAACTCCATCGTCCGGGGAGTAGTAGATGTATGGCTTTGGGGCATCTGGGGGCCAGATTAGGTTACCAGCAAGAGGGAAATAATAAAGGAGAGTAAGAGAGAGTGTGTGCTTGAGGTTGGGGAGGATAACTGAGTAGAAGAAGTGAGGGGTTAAGTCAGTGATTTCATACCAGTAAAGGCGTTCAACAGGAGGGAAATTGAACCAAAAAGTGTCGTATAAAGTCATAGGGAGAGAAAACTCGGTGTTGGAGTCGGACAAAGGAGTAACTTTAGAGACCTCCCGTATCTTAACCTTGTTGAATGACGCCATGGATGCAGGATTTAAGGATACAAATTAAGATCAAGGAAGCTGTTAATGCTCCATCAATGATCAATTTGCTAACATATCTTCACAAAAATTCTCAAAAAGAAACTGTTGATTAATTATCTAACAGGGATTATTAATTAAAGCTTGAAGAATCGAAGATTCTTTCCATAGCTTATCACAAAATCGTTTCACATTTTATTTGTAATTATAATATTGTTAGTCCTTTCGCGACATGGTTGTCCTTTTCCTCAAAGTTGACGCCATATTGAAGACGACTTGTAATGTATCTCTACATTATAATATAAAATAAAATGTGCGGTGAATATTCCTTGATTAGTTTCTATTGGACATTTTCTCAAAATCCACAGCAAACGAGCAAAATCAATGGGTGGATGTTCTAGATCCTGTAACACAAATTTTTAATCAACCTTTAACCATAGGATTTATTAGTATGACATATCAAAACATGGTAAGAAAATTAAGGTAAAACTCATATAAAAAGGTAGGAGTGTTTATAGTTCGATTTGATTAATTTAGAACAAATTTTTTAACAAAACTAAAAAAATTAGTTTTTAAATATTTCAATTCTGAACCAAACCAAGTAACACTAAAAAAAAATCTAGATTAAAGCTATTTAGATTTGGTTTAATCGGTTTGACAAAAGTAAAAAATAAATAAAGTAAAAATTAAAGAAATCATAAAATTTTAATAAACATTAAAATAATATAATATAAAAATAATAAAATTATAATGATAAAAAGTTAATGAATATTAAAATATGAAAAATCGATAAAAGAAAAAGAATATAAAGAGTCTATAAAAAGAAAATAATTTAAAGAATCTGATTGTTAGAAAGTCAATAATTAAAGTCTTAAAAGATTTGAATTATAAGAAAACTAGTAATAAATTATATATTTTTAAAAAATATAATTTTACAATACTTATTGGTTTGATTCAATTTATTGGATTTTATTTTCTAAAACCAAAACCAAACCAAATATTTGATTTATAAAATTTTTTAAATCATAATCATTCATAAAACAATTTAAATCATATTTTTCGGTTTAGACTGAATTGAATTAATTTGATTTGGTCAGTTTAATCTATGAAAGATAAAAACCAAAGGAGTAATCTATGAAAGGATTGAAACATCCCCGATTCAGCTAGAGATGGGTGATTAGGATCTATTTCTTTCATTAGCTTGAAGCCTCTCACTTCTTCTAAGTATCAACCTTAAGATTAAAATTGAACTTTTGGGAGAACTATTATCTTCTAAACTTGTATCGAATCTTAGATTGTTCAACTCTTAATATTTTAATGATAACAAATATATGTTAAAATATACTAATTTGTCATTAGTATGAGTTGGTTTATGATCAAAATGGACAAACCTTTATTTTTGCAAAACTGTCCAAACTCACAACTGTGTGTCTTAGATACGAGACAGTGCTTAGTCATTTTAGCTCTCGTGTGTGCTAAAAGATGGCATGTGTGCTTTGTCATGTGTGGTTTTGTATTTTGAACCAACTAATATTCTTAAACACACGGTCGTGTTGGTGTGGCTTAATGCCTTACACAACCAATGCACTGTTCTGCTCAACCATGCATGTTGAAAATGACACACACGATTGTGTGTTCAAGCTTGTGTAAGTACACATCTATGTGTGGTCAAATCAAGGTCAAGTCGACATAAAACGCACGATTATGTGTATAAAAAACACATGCTCTTATGTTAAGACAAATTGAATACATACCGCCAACACAACCATGTAGTCCTCTTGTGCTCAATTAAAGAAGTCAACATGATAGACATATGGTTGTGTATCAAAGACACACAACTATGCGTAGGTAAAAACTAAGGCATGTGTGCTCCCATATGGGGTATTGTACTCTTGCTCATGTTATCTTTAGTGTTTCAGTCTTATACAATAACTGAAAGCACACGATCATGTGCATATGACATATGATCGTGTGTATGAGAGACACAACTATGTGTGGACTAGCAGGGTTAATAAATTTGATCGTTGGACATCTATTTGAGATAATAAATGAAGGGCATATGACCGTGTACTCAAAGTACACGACCAAATGCCTAAGAAGAATTAATTACAGACCACTTTTCTCAACCATCAAGGGTTACCTTTGTGCTCTGATGACTTCTTACCTTTTCCAACAATGGAAAAACCTATAAATTGTAGTCTATTTGAAGCGAGAAGGTTTGGAGTTCACGTTGCAATAAGCTCACACTCTGTTTTCAATCTAAGCTTGAAATCTTATTCTTTGAGAGAAAACTGTGTACTTTGTTTATATATCAACATTTATAGAGGTATTATTCTTTTAGATACTTGCTTCAAACACTTGTGGATGAAATCCTGTATAACTATTGGAGTGAGCAAAATTGTAAAGGTTGAGCACAATCTTAAACATCTAGCAAAATTTCAAGTGAGTTGCTTAAAGAAATGAATGTAAGAGGTCTATGGAAAAGCTTTGAATCACTATAAATCAACTAAACACAATTTCTATCCTATATCTTTCTATTTGTGTTTATTTGTTTTACTACCTTACTTTTGTTTGCATAATTAGTTTAATTTTGAATTAGGTTTAATAAATTTTATTCACTCCCCTTCTAAGATTATCTAGCCTTGGGGTTTTTAAAAAATATTCATTGGTGTCTAGAAAGGACTTTAATAAGATCAACTCTTCTATGTGAGTATAGGTGAAAGACATGGAGATAAGGGTTCAATATTCTCTACATGGCTGGAACGCTACGATTATTGAGATGTGTCATTATTGCATTGTCATTTTCTTTGAAGATTAGACTCCATAGAAGGTGTCAGAGTTATCTCTTGTATACTCTCTTTCTACACCTATGATGATTCGAGATTCAATATCTCATCAATGTACTATTGTCCTCATCATGAGCCTATGATTCATTAGTTTTATCACTACTCTTCACATATTAAAAAAGCTTTACTGTAGTAAAACTATAACATTTAGTTAGGATAATTAGATATATGCTTTAGGGATAACATGCTAAATATGCTAATAACATTTAATTAGGATGATTAGATATAAATTCTAAAATATAAAGTAATTAGACTAATATAGTGATTACAATTTTTGTTTCTAAATCTCTTACATTAGGGATTTTGGACATCAATTGTGCCGTTCTTTATTTTCCCCTAACAGAGGTTAGTGTTCGCTTTCAAACTCTAAACCACTTCAATAGGTTAGGAAAAAAGTAACAATCGTAAGTCTTTTTTTTCTCAGGTTTTGCCAATCCTTGTATAGCAATAAAATTCTTTATTTGGTTTGACTTGTTTTTATTGGTCTTCAAAGTTCCGTAGGATAATGTCAAGCCATACCAAACCATGGCTTATTGAAATCAAATTATGGGACAAAGTAGTTCATCCCCTAATTGTCGTAGCAGCCAATAGGACCCAGATAGCTTTCATTAATGAAAAAATGTTACTCGCCCCGTAAAAGAAAATCATGCTAGTTTCCAGACTTTTGCGGTCATTTCTTGAAATAGCAAGCAAAGAAAACAAAAGCGTCATCCATCATGATTCTTTTCAATTTCAAAGAAAAAATTTCGAGTCCAAACCACGAGGCGTCGAATTTTGTAAAATATTCAATTAGGCGCTGGACTCAAGCGGTTAGGTTTTTTGTTTAAAGTCAAGGTTTTGGTGAGACAACTGCAGCTGGCCCCGGGCCTGTCAGATATTATCAAGGCGAAAGGACTTATTCCCACCCATTGTTTGAGCTGGAGATGATAAGTGCCACCCCAAATTTTCAAAAATCTATCTCTCACCCTCTAATTAGATTTAATATTAAATATATTAATAAACAGTAATAATTTAGAGACATGTTTATCTTTTTAAGATTAAAATTTTATAAAATAATAAAATAAAATTTATATAACTATAAAATATTAAAAAAATTTAAATTTTTTAAAAAAATATAAAAATATATTTAAAAATTTTAAAATAAAAATATAAAATAACCACCGCCGTCGATGTCAGCAATGGTGGCCACCACTAATGAAGTTAGATGACCGTTTCTGATCACCTAGTTTCAAAAGAGGCCAGATCTGACGTCTTCATTTGGTGGAGATGACTAAATCTGGTCGTCTCTAGTTTTGACGGAGATGGTCATATTTGGTCACCTCTGTCAGAAACAAAGGTCGTAAACGGTCGAAAAGGGTCAGTTTTGGTCCTATCGACTGTTTTCGATCTTTGTTTTTGGCAAAGGCGGCCAGATTTGACCATCTTTACTTAACAGAGAGGTTAGATTTGGTCTCTCTTAGAACCAGATGACCAGAAACAGTCACCTGACCCTGTTAGTGGCTACCCCGACCACTGGTATTGGCGATGATGGCTGTTTTATTTTTTTTAAATACATATTTAAAATTTTTAAATATTTTTTTTAAATATTTATATTTAAAAATTATTTCATAATTTTATTATAAATTTTTAATTTCTAAAAGGGTATTTTAGTCATTTTAGTATAAAAATTACTTCCAAGGGTGGTAGACAGGTTTTTTAAAACTTAAGGGTTCCAGGCCTCAAACTATGGGTGGGACCAATCTTTTGGCCTATCATCAATTCACCCTTAAGCTTAAACACTTGATCTTTCAATAATTGCCTACTGACAAGGCAACTGTAACCCTGATTAGAATTATAATTGTGTGAGTACCAAAATTTGGTTGGTAAAACAATTTGATAATAGTTTGCCGATAAACTTTGGGTGGGCAGCTTTATTCCCACCCAAAGTGTCCCTAACGACACTCAAAAACTTTTCAAAGAGTCAAATACCCACACCTTAACTAATTTCTATTCAATTTCATTAACTTTATATGAAATAATTAAAATATCTTTTATTAAAAATATAATTAATATTAATATTAAATTAAATTTTAATATAATAAAAAAATTTTAAAAAATTAATAGAAAATAAAAAAAAAATGGTTTAAAAAATAAGGCTACTGCTAGTGATGATGACCGCCTTAAATATAATTAGATAATATAAAATGACTACCTTCTTTTATAGATGATCGAATCTGGCTACCTCATGACTAAAGTGGCCAGATTTAATATCCAAAAATTTGATAAAAGTGACCTAATCTAACTACTTTTGCCTTAAAAAAAATACCGAAAATAAACGATTTCAACTATACTAGTCTTTTTTGGTCATCTTTGATAATTGCCTCTACCAAATCCTTAATAGTCGATCTAATTGTTTCAACCATCGTAATGACTAAATGACTATTTTGACCACCAATAAAATCAGATAGTCATTTTCAATCATTTGATTAAGATTATGATAGTCATCTTTAATGATGGTGGTGGTCGTTTTTTAAATTTTATTTATATTAAAATTTTAAAATTTTAAAATAATTTATTAATTTATTATTATTAGTTTATATTTTAATTACATTAATTTTAATTTTCAAAATTTTTATTCAAAAAGATTAAAATATCTTTTAACCAGTTAAATTTAGCGATTGATCGTTAATTTTAATAATTGACTTTAGTCAAGGATGAATATTTAATTTTTTAAAAAATTTTTAAATAGACATTGTCATATAGAGAAACCATGGGTGGGAACAATCGTTCGGCCTAAATTTTATTTTTAACGGTATATGAATTTGCATTTATCTATAATTAACATTAATATCATTAAAACATTTAGTGATACTAACTTTAATAATAACATTTACGAAAACATTGATATAAAAAAAAACACAAACAAGACATTTTCTATTATATTGTCCTTTGATAAGTTTCAATAATCTATTACATTTCTTTTTAAAACTATAATAAAACATATTTATCTACTAAAGCTTATTATGTATGAAGGTTTCAAGAAAGGAAAATCTATCATTTCAATATGCGTAATTTCAGAAAATAATCAGATTTAAAATGCATGATGTTCTAAACATTCTTACATCTTTAATCCAAAATTAAAGAAAGAAAAAATCCCAGATTCAAAACGCCAATCAATTAATTTGTTGTCATATTGTTGCCTCAAAAACAAAGGAAAAAGTAGTAAGAAAAGACGTAGAAGTCAGATAATGGATTTTGAAGAGAACCCTTGTTTTTATATTTTTCATACCCGCTTTTGTGTTGTTGGAAGACTGTAAACTACATTTTGATTCTGCGTGAAAGACCATAAATAAATAAATAAATAAATTTTAGCACATATTTTATGTGAAAGGATGATAGAGAGCGAAGTGAAAGCTCAGGTATTTTAATCATTCTCCTGAACTAAATGAGATTTGTTTACCAGATATTGACCAATATCCTCCCTAAATTATTTATGTGTACCTAACTTGTTCCAATTTATTTTGTCTTTTTAATAATTTTATAAAAAAAATTTTAGATAATTGAAATTTTGATTTTTTCCCAACATACTGGCTGAGATTTTGCTCGGAGAAATACATCAATGGCTGCTCAAATTTCCCAAAATTGGACTCTAAAGATATTGCTCATACATGATCATAAGTAGCCTTATTAGGAGAAATTCTTGGTCAGGAAATTGAGAAAATTATTTACAATAAAAGGGAAAAAGAAGCTCCAAACATGGTGACAATATGTCAATCTTTTTGTAGCCCATCAACAAATAGAGAAGCAAAAACTTCCATTTCTTGCTTCTCCATAGCCACGCCAACCTCGACACCGCCGGTTTTGTCTCTACTTTTGGCCAAAGCAATCGCTCCACTCCTGTCAATCGACACAATCTCCACCTTCTTGGGTCTCCCCCACTCGAAATCTATCCCGTAGACGTCAAACTGTGTCGACCCCGCTACTCCATGGCCTTGCACTCCTTCCGACAGAGCTTTCATTAATATCAACAGTCGTGAAAGCGTATCTTTTTTTCCCTCAAGTTCTCTCCTTTCTAGCGCTTTGATCACATCGCTGAACTTCTCTGCAACAACGGCAACCCCATTTTCTTTTGTGAGATCTCTTGCTGTTGCATAGGAAAAATGTGGCATAACGCAGTTGCCAAAATAATTCAATGGAACTGGGGGATCTAAACGGGTCCTGTAATCTGCTGTGAATCCAAAAATTATATCTCTGTTATCGTCCCCTCTTCTAGCTTTGACCCTACAGACTAATACATATGCCAATATTACCACAAAAGTTGATAAATGAAGTTGCTGTTTCACTTCCTTCTCATTGCCTTTACTTAACATATACAGTATCTGATTCCTTATTTTCTGAATATCATCACGGGTCAACTCAAATGTGGCTCGAACCCAATCGGTATTCGGTACTACGTTCTGCAGAACCTTCAAGCTTCGTGTATTGGTATAAGCGACCCAACTGTTGATATAATCCATGTCGATTCCAGTGGGATCTTTGATAAGTGATCGGTCAAACGACGGAATCATTTCTGGTAGCAAGGAAGGTTCTTTTTCTGGATCTTTACCTAACTGTTTGCATAGATAAGCCCAGGCTTTGACAAACATGGTTGAACTTCTCCCATCAAGTATAGCATGGTGTGTTGTGATTCCGATGCAAAATCCTTGATTCGGAAACAAAGTTATTTGTATAGCGATCACCGCAGCTTTGTCATCAGAAGTCACCAACCGAGGGATTAAAGGATGAAGTTCCGCAGCTTCATGGACTCCATGATCGGAAAGCGAACTGAAGTCGGCTGTAGATTCTGCAACCGTGACTGAAACCCCGTCTCCTGGGGAATAGTAGATGTAAGGCTTTGGAGCATCTGGGGGCCATATTAGATTACCAGCAAGGGGGAGATACTGGATGAGGGCGAGAGAAAGAGAGTGCTTTAGGCCTGGGATGATGACAGAGTTGAAGAAATGAGTGGTCAACTCAGTTATTTCATATAAGTAAAGGCGCTCAACAGGAGGAAAATTGAACCAAACTGTATCGTATTTTGTCAGAGGAAGAGAAAACTCAGTGGTTGAGTCGGAGAAAGGAGTAACCTGAGAAACCTCCTGTCTTATAATGGAGTTGAAAGATGCCATGAAGCAAAGAATTAAGATCGAAGGAAGATGTTTTCTTTTACGATCTAAAAAGTATGATATTGCTGATCCTTTCTCGAAGTGGTTGTTGTTATCTTATCTTATTCGCAAGCTTTGAAAGTCGACGCCGTACCAAAAAATGTCGGCGAAGTGTGGGTAATCATATGGGATGGTGTCATTTCATGCCCCCATAACAAAGATGGGGGTGCAGTGATAAGAATCATAAAGGACAATGTATCCATGGCAATGCATAAAGAATATGAGGTTGATTATTTATTATTCTATTCAAAGCTCGACTGAGTCCTAAGTGTTGCCATATTCAATCTATTTTGGTTATATAGTGCTAAATCAAGATGATTCAAATGACTGTCCATTCAGAATTGAAAGTCTATGGATTGAATACATACAAGGCGGGCCATGCCATGAAGAATTGGCTAGCTGGAGACCAGGTCTTCCGATAGTATCGTAACTATTGCTAGAATTTTGTATTGTTGGGGAGTAGCCCCAATTAGTTATTTTGATTTTTTTAAATAGATCTTTACTATTTATTTATTAAGTAGTCATTGAGCTCTTAAGAGCTTAAAAGTGGGTGAGTTTTATTATATTTAAATTTCGTATGTATTTAAGGTATACGATCACATATTAAGAAAAATTAATTGTAAGTTGTTTTTTTGAACCACCAAAGGTTACATTTGGGTTCCAACGACTTTTTACCTTTTCCATTAATGTAAAAACCTATAAATTGAAGTTTGTTTAAAATGAGAAGGTTTGAAGATCACATTACAATGAGCTCATACTCTATTTTCTCTTGTTCTCACTTTAGTTTCTCTCTAAGCTTAGAATCTAATTTCTTTGAGAAAAAACTTTGTACTTCCTTTGTGTATCAGCATTTGTAGATATATTATTATACTAAATATTTGTTTCAAATACTTGTGGATGAAATCTTGTATAATTATTGTAATAGCTGAAATTGTAAAGGTTGAGTGTAATCTTAAACATCTAGTTAAATTTCAAACAGATTGCTTGAAAAAATTGATGTAGGATGTTTGTGAAAAAGTTTCAAACCACTATAAATTTACTAAACACAATTTATATCTTTAATCTTTTTATTTGTATTTATTTTGATTTGCTACTTTACTTTTGTTTGAATAATTCGTTTGATTTTGAATTAGGTTTAATAAATCCTATATACTCCCCCTCTAGAATTATCTAACCTTACGGTTTTTTCATAAATATTGATTAGTGTCTAGAGAGATTCAACTTTTCTATATGAATAAAGATGAAAGATATAAAGATAACAGTTCAATATTCTCTACATGGTTTGAATGCTATTATTATCGAAATGTATTATCGTTGCATTACCATTTTTTTTAAAGATATAACTCCATAGGAGGTGTAAAAGTGATCTCTTATACCCTCTGTTTCTACATCCATGATGATTTGAGACAATATCTCATCAATGTACTATATATTATCCTCATCATAAGCCTATGTATCATTGGCTTTATCACTACTCTCCATGTATTTGAAAAGCTTTACTGTAGTAAAATTACAACCTGAGGTTTGTGCATTTCTAGTTATGATCTTGATGCAATGTTATGCCTTGTGATGGTGATCGATGCGATGTTGAATTCAGACATAAGGAGGTTGGGAAGGATACCGGTGAGATTGGAGAGGTTGGCGAAAAATAAAGAGTTCAACTCCCCAACAACAAGTTTGGTGGTGGTTGGGAGTGTGATTTGAGTCTAATTTGTGGGAGGACTGAGCTAACAAGGTTAGTGAGCTCTTTGCTTGGGTTTTTGAGTAGTAATGGCTGGGCAACAAAAAAAGTCTCAACAGAAGTGCTTTGGAGAGGTTGGACATCAAACACGTAGAAGAAAATCATGCAAGTTTCCAGACTTTCATGCTCACTTCTTTTAATAACCAAGAAAAACAAACACGTGATGTGTCATGATTCATTTCAATTTCAAAGAAAAAATTTCGAGTCTAGAACATGGGGCACCGAATTTTGTAAAATATTCAAGTAGGGGTTGGATTCATGTGGTTAGGATTTTGTTAAAAGTCAAGTTTTTGGTGAGACAAATGGAGCTGGCCGCTGGCTCGTCAGAGAGTCTTCGTTCATTTCCAGCGGACGAGGACCCCACGATCAATTCACCTGTGAACTTAAACACTCGATCTGTCAGTAATTCCCTGCTGACAAGGCAACTGCATTTTAATGTAAACCTTAACAATTTGATGATGGTTTGCCGATCAATTTAGGCCAAACGCCCATCTCCCACCGAAGGTTTCCCTAAATATCAAATTTTAACCAAAAACTTTTTTAAAAAAACTAAATGCTTATCTATTAACTAATTTTTATATAATTTTATTGACATTTTTATAAAATGACCAAAATATTCTTCACTAAAAATATAAAAAATATTAATATTAAAATAAAATATAAAATATCAATTTTATAAAATTTTTAAAATTTAATAAAAATAAAATAAATTCAAAAAAATAAGGCCACTGTCGTTGCAATGATGGTCACCGTAAATATAATCAGATGGTTAGAAATGATTACTTGGTTTTATTAACGATAAGATTTGTTTGCTTCGATGACTAAGACGGTTAGATCTGACAGATATGATTGTTTATGCCATCGAGTAAGATAAAAAACGATCAATTTCAAGTATATTAAATATTTTCAATCATTTTTTATAGTAAAGACAGTTAAATCTGATCACTTCCGTTAGATCTATGTAGATCAGATTTAACAGTCTTAACCATCGTGACAGTCAAATAGTCATTTCTGGCTATCAATAGAATCAGGTAGTTATTTCTGATCATTTGATTACGTTTACAATACTAGTCACTTTTTAAAATTTTATTTTATTTTTTAAAATTTTTAAAATTTATTTTATATTTTAATTATATTAATTTTAATTTTTTTAATTTTTATTCAAAAAAACAAAAATACCATTTGACCAGTTAAATTTAGTGGTTGACTATTAACTTTGATCAATGAATAGGTATTTGGTTTTTTTTTTAAATTTTTGGATAAAAATTTGTCATTTAGAGAAACCTTGGGTGGAAATAAGTCGTTTAGCCTAAACTTTATTTTCAGTTGTATTTATATTTATATTTATCAGTAATTTATATTAATATCATTAAAACATTTAGTGATACTAACTTTAACAACATTTATGAAAACATTGATTAAAAAAAATAAATTAACACCAATAAAAGATATTTCTATTACATTAACTTTCGATGAGTTTTAATAATCTATTGCATATTGATTAAATTTCTTTTTAAAAAAAATAATAAAATAGTTTTATTTATTAAAACTTATTATACATTGAGGTTTCCCAAGAGAAAAATCTATCATTTCATCATATATAATGTCATAAAATAATAGGATTTAAAATGTAAGATGTTCTAAACATTCTTACATCTTCAAAGCAAAATTTAAGAAAACAAAAATCCTAATTCATAACACCAATCAATTAATTTGTTGCCTCAAAAATAAAACCCTTGTTTTTATGTTTTTCATGTCCCATTTCTGCATTGTGGGAAGACAGTGAACAACATTTTTTATTCTGTGTGAAAGACAAAAAAATAAAAATAAATAAATAAATTTTAGCACATACTTTAGGTGGAAGGATGACAAAGAGTGAAGGGAAGGCTCAGGGCCCTAAATTATTTATGTGTAGCTAACTTGTTGGTTTTGTTCTAGGAAAGTCATATCAGCTACCATTCAACACCCCACTTTTATCAGGGCCAAAAGACTTGTTCAACCCAATGTTTTTTTTAAATAATAAAATTTCACCAACTCACTTTAAAAAAAATCAAAATATTGATTTTAATGATTAATTATTAAACATTAATAATGAAGAAGTATTTTTATTTTTAAATAAAAAATTTAGAAAATAATGAATAGTAATATTAATTTTATAAAAATAATTAAAATATAAAATAATATTAAAATAATAATAAGCATACAAAAATATTTATAAAATGTTTAAAATTTTAATAAAAAATTTAAAAATTTAAAACAACTTAAAAAAAAACCACCATAGACTACTTGCTTTGATTGATGGATTTAGTCGTCTTGATAATAGATGTATTAGATTTTTGATAATCATATTTAATCACCTCCATCATTAAGACTATTAGATTCGACTTCTAATCGAATCAAATAGTTATTTCTGATTATTTGATTAGATTTTTTATGATCACAGTAGTTGACCATTTTTTAAAAATTTTTTTACTAAGTTTTATAATTTTTTGTTAAGTTATTATTTTTTATTATTATATTATTATTGTTTTATATCAAAAATTTTTTATATTAATATTATTTTTTTAGTAAAATATATTTTAATTATTTCATAAAAAATACTAATAAAATTGAAAAAGGTTGGTTAAGAGATAAATATATAGTTTTTATAAAAGTTCTTACTGGGACTTTGAATCCTTAGGTCAGAATAAGTCATTTTGACCCTTTTATCAGCAGTAAATGAAGGGGTTAAAAACTATTTCCCCTCTAAACTTGGAAGAAATGACAGTTTTATATTCTTTAAGTCTAAAAAAATAAAAAAAAATTATTTATTTATCAAAATTAATCACAAACATATCATTTTTGAAAGTAAGAAGAAATATATTAAAATTTTAAAATTTATAAAGATACCTATAAACTTTTTTTAAATTAAAAAACCTGGAAATTATAATCTCAATAATTATTTTTTAAAACTTATTAAAGGTGAATAGATAATTATTTTTTTATTTTCAATATATATTTTTAAAATATATTATAATCTCAATAATTTCTAATATAATTTAAATTAAAAAAAATTACTGGAAAGATTCAGATCTAGGTTTTCTGAATAAACCTCAAAACTTCAATTTTATTTCAATCAAACACCAAGAAAACAATTACAGTCCTCTAGCCTTTTTATGTCTGTCTACTTCTGATTTTTCAATATCAAAAAGAAACTTTACATGACTATTTATATCAACAACAGCAACCCAAAATCAGAAAAAAAAAAAAAATATCTACTCATGTTAAAAAAAATCCAGCTATAAAGAAAAATCTGCACCACACCTTCCTAACTGCTGCAAAAAATCAACCACTGAGATTAATTCTAGTTCGACAACTTGCTAGATTTTTCTGCTCTGCTTACTTGCCTGTGAAAGGAGTCAAGATGAAGAAATATTCAGCTGAGAAGAAAAAAATCTGCTTGACAACTTTAACCCTTGCTGCTGAAAAATGAAATAATAAGGGTAAAGCAAAAACGACGTCGTCCCCATTAACTTTCCTAATAGTATCACTTTTCTGTTATAACAGAACTCTGCAGTTTTTTTTTTTTTAAATCATTCTTCACATCCTCCCTCAAGCATAAACTTTCTTAGTTTAATGCTTGATAAGAAGAATGATTTCAGCAGCCACGAAAAAAAAAAAACTCCTCCCTAAAGTTGATCATTTAACTTTAGGCTAAAAAGGAAACACTCAAACTCATATCACTTTTGAACCACAGCTACTCCTCCTCAAAATTTGCTTCTTTAACTACTGACTTTTTTACACTCAACTTCAGTTTATTCCTCAACATCATAAATCTAGCTGCTGACAATGGCTTTGTAAATATATCAGCCACCTGATATTCTGTTGACACATATTGTACTGATATCACATTTGCTGCCACTTGTTCTCTGATATAGTGGACATCTATTTCTATATGTTTTGTCCTACTATGTAACACAGAATTTGAGGCTAACAATCCTGCTCCCTGATTATCACACCACACCACAGCTTTACTCAAACAGGTTATTTTCAGCTCAGACAACAATCTATTCATCCAAACCACCTCAATTGCTACTTGACTAAGAGCCTTGTATTCAGCCTCTGTTGTTGAAAGAGCTACTACTTTCTGCTTTCTTAATCCCATTGCATAAGATTATTTCCAAAATAAATGCAGAATCCACTGGTGGACTTCCTGTCTGTAACATTTCCTGCCCAATCTGCATCCACATATGCCTCTAGTTGAAATACATTTGCTGCTCTAAACATTAAACCATAATCCAGTGTTCCCTTTATATATCTTAATACTCTCTTACATGATTGCCACTGCAGCTGAGTTGGTGATTTTAGAAATTGACTTAGCTTATTTACTGCATAAGCTAAATCAGGCCTAGTTAAGGTTAAATATTGCAAAGCCCCTACTGTGCTTCTATACAAAGTAGGGTCATCAAACTCTTCACTATCTCCATTATACAACTTCACACCAACAGCTAAGGGAGTTACACAAGGATGCGCTTCAAACATTTTAGTTTTTATCAACAAATCAGTAGCATACTTTGTTTGACTCAAATGCAGCCCTTTATCTGACCTAATTGCTTCCATCCCCAGAAAATAGTTCAGGTTACCCAACTTCTTCAGTGAGAACTTTTCATTTAATTCATTCACCAACTTATCTATATACTCAACACTTGTTCCTGTCAAAAGCATGTCATCAACGTATACTAAAACATACACTGTCACCTCTTCATTTTTCAACACAAACAGACTTGTATCAGACACTGCATTGGTAAATCCTTTCTCTATCAAAACATCCTTCAACTTTTCATACCAAGCTCTAGGAGCTTGTTTTAAGCCATATAAGGCCTTGACTAATTTGCATACATAATCAGGCTTCTCAGGATCTACAAATCCTTGTGGTTGTGTCATATACACTACTTCTTTTAACTCCCCATTTAAAAAGGCATTATTCACATCTATCTGTTGAATGACCCAATTACAAGACACTGCTAAAGATAAAATCATTCTCACTGTCACATGCTTAACTACTGGACTAAATGTTTCCAAGTAATCAATCCCTGGATTTTGTTGGAAACCCTTTGCAACTAACCTGGCTTTGAATTTTTGCAAAGTCCCATCAGCATTTAACTTTGTTTTATACACCCATTTATGCCCTACTACACTTACATCTCTTGACATTGGCACCAACTCCCATGTTTTGTTCTTCTGAAGTGCTTCAAATTCAACTCTGATAGCCTCCTTCCAGTGTGGTTTAGCTAATGCTTCCTCTACTGTTCTAGGTTCTTTCAAATCTGTCTCATATACATTCCCAAGAAACACTTTTGGTTTTGGCAAAGACCTTGTCTTAGACCTTGTAATTATTGGTTGTCTTTCTCCACCAGCAATAGTTTGATCAGATTTTGCACACACACACTGCTTTTCCACAGGTAAAACCACTTTTAGCTCTAAATTAGATCTTGGAATTGACACAGTTTCAACTACATCAGGTTGTGCTACCTCTTCTTCTACTAACTCATGAGACATTTGAGTTGAAATTTCTTCATTGTTTGACTTCAATTCAGAATTTTCATCAACTCTGGCTTCTGAATTTTCTGCAGTTTCTTCTAATTTGTTTTCTTCACCAGATTTCTTTCCTGTATCATCTTCTACTGAAGTAGTTTCTTCAAAATTAGTCTCTAAGTTTGTCTCAGGTAAAAACATACTCCCTGATGTAATTGCATCCACCTCTTTATTATGACTTCCCACTGATTGTAACCTTTTAAATTGTGAATCTGTTTTCTATGGAAAATCAGACTCATCAAAACTCACACTTGCTGCTATGAAAACAGTACCTGAGGCATTAAGACATTTGTATCCTTTATGAGATAAGCTGTAACCTACAAATACACACTTTTGAGTGTGGAAGGAAAATTTATGTCTATTGTAAGGCCTTAGAAATGGATAGCATGCACTCCAAAATACTCTCAGCATATTGTAATCTGGTGATTTATTAAACAACACCTGATAAGGAGATTTATTTTCCAATACCGAAGTAGGTAACCTATTTATGAGATAAACAGCACTCTGAAATGACAACCACCACTGATTAAGTGGCATTTCAGCTTGTGATAACAAAACTAGCCCTGTCTTTACAATGTGTCTATGCTTCCTTTCTGCTCTTCCATTTTGTTGGTGAGTATGAGGACATGGATGTCTAAAGATAATCCCATTTTTACTCAAATAAGAAGTCAGACTCTTATATTCTCCTCCCCAATCATATTGAAGTGTTTTTATTTTCCTCTCAAACTGCACTTCTACCAGTTTATGAAACTGTTCAAATATACCCCTAACTTCTGATTTATGCTTGAGAGGAAAGATCCAGGTAAATCTGGAAAAATCATCAATAAAGTGCACATAATACTTAAACCCCTCCTTAGATACAACTGGAGATGGTCCCCATAAGTCACTATGAATCAATCTTTAAAATATTTGAAGCTCTAGAAGTAGAACATGGAAAGGACTTTTGATGATTCTTTCCAAACTGACAGTCTGTACAGAAAAAATCTTCACTTATTTTAATTTCAGAAACAGAACACTTACTAAGCACTTGTTTCAAGACCTTCTTGCTAGGATGCCCTAGCCTTTTATGCCACAACTTAGGACTAGTTTTATTTGTCTGATAAACAGTCATATTTGATTGCTGATTTAGATCAGAATTTCCAGCCTCATGTTTCAAGCTATTTGTTTGATTAAGTAGTTGATACAGGTCATCTTTCAACACCCCTTGAAGCAAAATATTTCTTGTATCTCTATCTTTGACTAAACATTGATCAGCACTAAATTCCACTATCACATTGTTATCTCTTGTCAACTTTGATATACTAAGCAAATTCTTTGTAATGTCAGGCACACACAAAATATGTTTCAGAAGAACAGATTTATTTGCACAAAAAGAAGGTAAAGACACCTTTTATTTCAATCAAATACCAAGAAAACAATTACAATAAGAAATATTCAGCTAAGAAGAAAAAATATATGCTCGACAACTTTAACCCTTGCTGTTGAAAAATGAAATAATAAGGGTAAAGTAAAAACGACGTTGTCCCCATTAACTTTCCTGACAGCATCACTTTTCTGTTATAATAAAACTCTGCAGTTTTTTTCTTTTTAAATCATTCTTCACAATTTACATTCCTAATTTGTTATATTATTTAGAGGTGTAACTTTTATTTGTGAAACAATTAAAAGTTATATTAAAATTGTATTTATAACAAAACAATTTTATCCATTAAAACTTATTATACATAAAGATTTCAAGGAAAAAAAATCTATTATTTTAATATATATGATTTTAAAATATTATAGGATTTAAAATATACGGTGTTCTAAACATTCTTACATCTTTAATGCAAAATTAAAGAAAAAAAATTCTAATTCATAAAACCAATCAATTAATCTATTGTCCTATTGTTGCATAAAAAATGATAACGTTTTTTTAATATATTTTTAAAATATATTATAATCTTAATAGTTTATAATATAATTTTTATACGATTAAATCTTTATGTTTTTTAGATAGTAATTATTATTTTTAAAACTACTGAAAAAATATTAAAATTTTAAAATTTTTAAAAACACTCCCCATATTTTTTCAAATTTAAACCCCTTCAAATTTTAACAAATTACAGTTTAACCCAAACATAAGATTATGTATCATTTGCAATTTTATCTATGCTTTAACTTATAAAATTTTTATTATTTTTAACTAAAATTAATGTAAATTAAAATAAAAAAATATTTTATAAATTTTAGGGTGTACAAATTATTTAAATAGAAAACATTTTTATTTTTTTAATAATTTTACAAAAAATTTTCACATAAGTGAAAATTTGATTTTTTCGGACTTTGCTAGGAGAAATACATCAATGACTGTTCAGTTTTCCCAAAATTGGACTCTTTAGATATTGCTCATAGATGATCAAACATATCGAGCACACCGAACAATTCACAAGAAGCCTTATTAGGAGAAATTCTTGGTCACGAAATTGAGATAATTATTTATAATAAAAGGGAAAATGAAGCTCCGAACATGGCGACGATATGTCAATCTTTTTGTAGGCCATCGACAAATAGAGAAGCAAAAACTTCCATTTCTTGCTTCTTCATAGCCACGCCAATCTCGACACCGCCGGTTGTGTCTCTACTTTTGGCCAAAGCAATAGCTCCACTCCTATCAATCGACACAATCTCCACCTTCTTGGGCCTCCCCCACTCGAAATCTGACCCGTAGACGTCAAACTGGGTCGACCCCGCTACTCCATGGCCTTGCACTCCTTCCGACAGAGCTTTCAGCAATAACAACATTCGTGGAAGTGTATCTTTTTTTCCCTCAAGTTCTCTCCTTTCCAGTGCTTTGATCACATCGCTGAACTTCTCTGCAACAACGGCAACCCCGTTTTCTTTTGTGAGATCTTTTGCTGTTGCATAGAAAAAGTGTGGCATAACGCAGTTGCCAAAATAATTCAATGGAACTGGGGGATCTAAACGGGTCCTGTAATCTGCTGTGAATCCAAGAATTATATCTCTGTTATCGTCCCCTCTTCTAGCTTTGACCCTACACACCAATACATATGCCAATATTACCACAAAAGTTGACAAATGAAGTTGCTGTTTCTCTTCCTTCTCAGCGACTTTACTTAACATACGCAGTATCTGATTCCTTATTCTCTGAATATCATCACGGGTCAACTCAAATGTGGCTCGAACCCAATCGGTATTCGGTACTACGTTCTGCAGAACCTTCAAGCTTCGTGTATTGGTATAAGCGACCCAACTGTTGATATACTCCATGTCGATTCCAGTGGGATCTTTGATAAGTGATCGGTCAAACGACGGGATCATTTCTGGTAGCAAGGAAGGTTCTTTTTCTGGATCTTTACCTAACTGTTTGCATAGATAAGCCCAAGACTTGACAAACATGGTTGAACTTCTCCCATCAAGTATAGCATGGTGTGTTGTGATTCCGATGCAAAATCCTTGATTCGGAAACAAAGTTATTTGTATAGCGATCACCGCAGCTTTGTCATCAGAAGTCACCAACCGAGGGATTAAAGGATGAAGTTCCGCAGCTTCATGGACTCCATGATCGGAAATCGAACTGAAGTCGGCTGTAGATTCTGCAACCGTGACTGAAACCCCGTCGCCTGGGGAGTAGTGGATGTAAGGCTTTGGAGCATCTGGGGGCCATATTAGATTACCAGCAAGGGGGAGATACTGGAGGAGAGCGAGAGCAAGAGAGTGCTTTAGATCTGGGATGATGACAGAGTTGAAGAAATGAGTGGTCAACTCAGTTATTTCATATAAGTAAAGGCGCTCAACAGGAGGAAAATTGAACCAAACTGTATCGTATTTTGTCAGAGGAAGAGAAAACTCAGTGGTTGAGTCAGAGAAAGGAGTAACCTGAGAAACCTCCTGTATTGAAATGGAGTTGAAAGATGCCATGAAGCCCAGAACTAAGATCGAAGGAAACTGCTTTCTTTTACGTTTTAAAAAATGTGATTTCGCCAATCCTTCCTCGAAGTGGTTGCTGTTGCCTTGTCCTATTCGCAAACTTTGAAAGTCGACGCCGTTGCCAAAAATGGGGGTGAAGTGAGGGGAATCGTAAGGGATGATGTCATTTCATGGCCCCATAACAAAGACCTGGGTGCAGTGAATAGAATCTTAAAGGACAAGATATAGCTGGCAATAATCGAGAGTGTCTGTTAGGCCAGCTTGCCAGCCGAGATGTCTCACTCAGAGCTCGTTTTCAACTCCGACCTAGCCTCGTGTATCTGTTTCCCAATACTGACATACCTCCTAGTTTTAAGATGTAAACGAGGGATTCTATTTTTGGTAATTGATTAGAATTGTTTCACTTGTTTCTCCTTTTTGCAACTCTTTAATAATTTTTTTTTTCTTCATAAAAGACAATTAGAATTTGAACTTGATGTGTTCTATTAGAAAAGAATTTATCATGGGAATGTATTTATATGGTTATCGAGTACTTTGACTAGATTTTAGATTAAGAAGGGATTGTTTGGTTTTTTTAGGTCAAATGACTTGTTTTCACCCATAGTTTGAGACGAGAATAAAGTGTCATTCTCAAAGTTTTAAAAACTCAGTCTCCCATTTTTGGAAGTATTTTTTATAATTTTTTTATTAAAATACTCTTTTAAAAATTAAAAATTTATAATAAAACTATAAAATAATTTTTAAATATAAATATTTTCAAAAAATATTTAAAAAAATTTTAAAAAATATATTTTAAAATTTTAAAAAAATTTAAGCAACCACCAATAATAAAACCAAGTGGCCGTTTTTGACCACTTGGCTCCAAGGGAGGCCAGATTTGGCCTCCTCGTTTGGTGGAGACAGTTAGATCTGGTAGCCTCCAGTTTTGGAGGAGGTAGTCAGATTCAATCACCTCGCTAGAAAGAAAGGCTAGAAACGGTAGGTAGGACTAAAGACGGTCATTTTCGGCTTATTTTTTTGGCGAAAGTGGCTGGATCTGACCACATTCGCCTAAAATGGAGCCGCCTCCACTAAACGGAGAGGCTAGATCTGGCCTCTCCTGGAACCAAGTGGTTAGAAACGACTACTTGGTTCCATTATCAAGGGCCACCGTCGCCAGCATCAGCGGCGGTGGCTATTTAAATTTTTTAATATTTTTTATTTATAAAAAATTTATTTTATTATTTTATAAAATTTTAATCTTAAAATAACAAAAATATCCTTAAATTATTACTGTTTATTAATATATTTAATATTAAATTTAATTAGATAGTGAAAAATTAGATTTTTAAAATTTAGAGTGTGATATTTTATCCCTGTCTCAAACTATGGGTGGGAATAAATCCGTTGGCCTTTTTTCATTATCCAATCCACGTCAAATCATATGAAAATTGATGGAAAAAGAGTCCCCAAAAATGAAGTACTCTTTTCTTTCTTTCACTGTGACTGGCAACACCACTATTGCCTTCATCACTTTGATTATGTAAGAGAAACTGAATCACGACAAAATTTTAGAAATTTCATCACCACAAAAATCCAATTTTAGAAACTCAATTACCACCTAATCCTCTTTATCCATCCACCATCCAATTTTAGAAATCCAAATTTATTAATTTTGAAAGAGGTTGAGATTGTTTTTTATATACATCCAATTTATAAAAATAAATCGAGAAAGGGTAAATAACATTTTCCACCTAAGGTTTGGTTCGAAAACCCATTTATCCCTAATTTGTATAAATAAACATAAAAGAAGAAAGAATAATTTTAATATCTATAAATTAAAAAATGTATACAAAAACACTTTTATGATTAGACTCAAATATTTTAAATATAATATTTAATTTTAAAATATCATTAAAACTCACAAATTAATCCTTTAAATCTTTTCTATCCCTAAAATAATTTTAATATCAATAAGAATAATATAAGGTGGTAGGGGAGAAAACAGTAAACACACACACATATATATAAAGATAAATGGAGAAAGGGTAAATAACATTTTCCCACCCAAGGTTTGGTTGGAAAACACATTTTAACTCTAATTTGTATAAATAATACTCTATATAGAAAAGTAATAGCATAAAAACAAAATAATAATTTTAATATCTATAAATTAAAAAATGTATATAAAAACACCTTTATGATTAGACTCAAATATTCTAAATATGATGATTTAATTCTAAAATATTATTAAAACTCACATAATTATTCCTTCAAATCTTGACTATACATATATATTTTAATATTATTATATGAGTCCAATAGTTATAAAATGATATTTATAGATACTTATAATTTATTATATTCTGTTTAATTATTCAAGAGTGTAACTATCATTTTTTAAATTATCATGGATAGATTGATATTTTAAATTTTTTAAAAGAATCCTAATTTTTTTTTTGAATTTCTAATATTCCCTTAAAATTTTAAAAAATCCTAATATTTACAAAATATAGTTTACCTATTGTTATTCGATTATATAATAAAGACACTTATATTCATTGAAAAAGAAAAAAAAAGGAGTTGAAGGTTAAAGAAAAAAAAGAAGAGAAATATATGGCTTTTATATAATTTAGATATTTAAAGATTTTATTTTTTATTTTTATTATTTTGGAGTTATATAATAATTTATAAAAATAAAATAATAGGGATAATATGATACTTTTATTTTTGAATACTATATTTTCATTAATAAAATTTCACTCTGAGTAAAAAGCTTCATTTATTCATGATTTTAGATGTGAAAGTATTTATACTCTTACTCCGTCGGATAGAGCTTTAATCAATGTTAGCATTCTCGAAAGTATATCCTTTTTTCCCTCAAGTTCTCCCCCATCTAGTGCTTTGATCAAATCGCTTAACTTCTCTCCAAGAAAGGCGACCCCGTTTTCTTCTGTGAGATCTCTTGCTGTTCCATAGGAAAATGTGACATAACGCAGTTGCCAAAATAATTCAATGGAACTGGGTAATCTGCTGTGAATCCGATAGTTATATCTCTGTTATCGTCCCCTCTTCTAGCTTTGACCCTACACACCAATACGTATGCCAAGATTCCCACAAAAGTTGATAAATGGAGTTGCTGTTTCTCTTCCTTCTCAGTGTCTTTACTTAACATACCTAGTATCTGATTCCTTATTTTCTGAATATCATCACGGGTCAACTCAAATGTGGCTCGAACCCAATCGGTATTCGGTATTCGGTATTATGTTCTGCAGAACCTTCAGGCTTCGTGTATTTGTATAAGCGACCCAGTTGTTGATATACTCCATGTCGATTCCAGTGGTATCTCTGATGACTGATCGGTCAAAAGATGGGATTATTTCTGGTAACAAAGAAGGTTCTTGTTCTGGATCTTTACCTAATTGTTTGCATTGATAAGCCCAAGACTAGATAAACACGGTTGAACTTCTCCCATCAAGGATAGCATGCTGTGTTATTATTCCGATGCAAAATCCTTGATTCGGAAACAAAGTTATTTGTATAGGGATCACCGCAGCTTTGTCATCACATGTCACCAACCGAGGGATTAAAAGATGAAGTTCCGCAGTTTCATGAACTCCATTATCAGAAAGCGAACTGATGTCGGCTGTAGATTCTGCAACCGTGACTGAAAGCCTGTCGCCTGGGGAGTAGTAGATGTAAGGCTTTGGAGCATATGGGGGCCATATTAGATTACCAGCAAGAGGGAGATACTGGAGGAGAGCGAGCGAAAGAGAGAGCTTTAGGTCTGGGATGATCACAGAGTTGAAGAAATGAGGGGTCAACTTGGTGATTTCATAGAAGTAAAGGCGCTCAACGGGAGGAAAATTGAAGCAAAGTGTACGTATTTTGTCAGGGGAAGAGAAAACTCAGTGGTTGAGTCGGAGAAAGGAGTAACCTGAGAAACCCCCTGTGTATTTTAACGGGGTTGAATTGAAAGATGCCATGAAAGCCAGAATTAAGCTTAAGGGAAAATGCTTTCTATTATGTTTTAAAAAGTATGATATTGCCAGCCCTTTCTCGCAAACTTTCAAAGTCGAGGCCGTCACCAAAAATGTGGGTGAAGTGATAGGAATCGTAAAGGATAATGTCAGCTCAGGGCCCCATAACAAAGATGTGGGTGCAGTGATAAGAACCGCAAACGATAAATAAAGATACCTGTTAAGCCAGCCAGCTTGCCTCTCGAAGCTCGATTTTCACTCCGATCTAACCACATGTATCCAATCCGTTTCTGCAAATTTCCCAAACTCAAGATACCTCTTGATTTAGGATGTAAAAGAGTGGATTACATTTTCCTTACAAGGATGAGTGGAAAAGTATTTTTTCCATCCAAAATTAACGATGATTTAAAGATAAAAATACTATTTTGATATTATTGACCATCGATTAGACTCATATTAATTCGAATTATAATAAAACTAGATTATTGTCCAAGCGCCATTGTGGCTCCGCTAATTTGAGCATTTTACATGGCTGGGAAATGTACCTTTATGGGCTATTCCTTAGATAACATTCAGTCTTTTATTTTTGGACCATGTGGCTGCTGCCTCAAGCATACAATTTCAGGTTTGTTGATTCAAATGGCACTGCTTTTTGGTTCCTTGACTTCCTGGAGGTTATTTGCGCTTGCTGGAGCTGCTTGATCTCAATTTCGTCCACCATAAGGCTGATTTGGCAAGATTTTTTGGCTGATTCTTTCATGATTTTTGGGCCAATTTTCTTACTGAATCTTGTGGCTTTTCACTTCCTTTTTGCTGCATATGGAAGATTGATACATAATGACAGCATGAAGGTCTCTTTTACCACCAACATAGCTGCCTGGAAAGCTTATTTGCTGTTGCTTTAAAGTGAGTTTAACAATGGGGGGGCGCTGGAGTTTTAAGGCAGGTTGGATTATTTGTACAGGAAAACAAATTATTATCAAGCTTGCAAACAACTATCTTGGAAAAACTTATGCATTTTTAACTCAGACTGAATTTGTTATATTACATTTAAATTTGAAACATGTTTCTGAAAAAAAATTACCGGAAGCTGCAAATAATGATAATGGCCGAGCTCCTCATTCTGTCTGGAGAAATTATGATTACTTCAATGAGTATTTTTGGTAAGATATGTGAAATTTTATTTGTTACATAGAAGTTTGTACTAGCTTAACAGTTGAATATTTTTATCCAGGTCACTTCATTGTTTTGAACTTGGTTGGCCATGACACAAACTTCTTTTCTTCAACAACCAAAAGCAAAGAAGGTCTGAACTTTTTAACTACCATGTATACGTGTTTAATTGTTTGAATCTGGTTATTTTGTTCTAGGACTTACATTTTACAGTTGTTAGATGTGGCATTATGCATTACCTCTTGAAAGTGTTTGGTAGTGATGATGATTTAGCACAAATGCAGGGAGACACCTAAGATGATTTCTCCTGGTGTATATATGTAATTTTTGTTGTTATTTTGATTTGTTGGAGTTTTATATTTGTTAATTTTTTATTTTATCATCATTGAAGGAACGATACTATGTTGGACATGGCATGTATGATAGAACTACTAATTTCACTAAGCAAACGCTAATCTCCATTCTTTTTTATTGTCCTTCATTTGTATAGCTGTGGCACATTTGATTAATTTGTTTCTTGCCGTTTGCTTGGGGGGAGATTGTTAATGGAAATATGTAGAGTAGAAGGGACATACTACTTCACATATGATAATTTCATCATATCTTTCACTAAAACCCTTTAATCCCATATACCAAACATATATACATACAACATACATGTTTCCAAGCAAACAACTTCATCCAATCACTTTCATGCCTTCATCTTATTAATTTTTCATGTTATTTCAGGTATCAAACATAAACCAACAATATCACAACTTAATATAACATAGAAACCATGCCATAAAACAGAGCAAGAAGAGATAAAAAACATTTATCTCTAGCCATAGATTTTATATATATATCTCTCTAACTGAATCTCACTTTCTAGTTGGATTTACTGTTGTTGGTTGCTCTCTCATAGTTGCTATATTAGGGTTCTCTAAGGGAAGAAGAAAATTTGAGTGAAAACATATCTAAAAAACAAAAAAGAAATTTGCTTTATATATGACAATGAGCATAACTAGGACGCATGATCGTGCTTCCATGAATATCCTAGATTTTTATCTCTTCCTGCACTGCGCATGAACAAGTCTCCTAAAAAGACCTATACATAGGTTACATATAGCTTTTAACTGATTATTTTACTCTTAAACCCTCTAAACTCTATTTCTTACTATAAAATCTCATTTTTAATTTTGATTTCCAACCTAAAAAGATCATTCTAATATAAAGATATTACACTGCATTCTTATTGGTAGTTAAAAGAGCAGAATTTATATTAGGTATCTGCACATTAGATGATTGGTCAAGTTGTAGAAATTTGGTTGGTGGCAGAGAATACTGTGTATAGGTTTGATAGGTAGTTGATGTTTGAGGTGAATATGGGACTACAAGTTGATTAGAATATAAGGTGCATGGGGCTTTGTTTTGGTTAGGAAGTGAAATGTTTTGTGAAGTGGGTGGCATTTTATTTTGATAGGTTACCATTAGTGTAGGAAACTAAGGAGTATATGAACCAGTGTTTTATTGGTATTGAGATTAAGGAAAGGATGAGACACAACAGGCTGTGGTGGGAATTGTGTTATGGGAAAAGGTGTTTGGTGATAAAACTAGTGGGTAATTGTGATTAAGAGAATTTCCAATATAGTGAATGTCAAATCTATGGTAGCATTACTGCATAACATGCCTTGACTTACCACATAATTGACAAATAACTCTTGGCATATTAAAAGGCTTGCCTTTACCTTTACCTTGGAAACCTACTCCAAATTCATTGACATAGGGTCTAAATTGCTTATGTCCTATATTTTCACCTTTAGTCAACTAATTTGGACTAGCATTAATAAAAGCCACACTATTATTTCCCACTAATCCTTCAGATCTAACACTCTAATAGTTCATCTCACTCTTTCCAATTTGATTCCTTACTATATTAGCTACTCCAACACAAAAATCAAGTGCAAGATTAGACATTCTTTCATAGTCTTTGTTCATATTTACGCAAAATTAGCCTCATGTCTACTAAGGTTGATTTTTCTGATGAAGCATCCATCCTGGCTAGTATAAAGATTACTACAGGCTCAAACTTTACACCTAGGCCATCTAGGATATAATTGATGAGTTCATCTTTTATGAAGGATTGACTAATAGACATTAACATATCATAAGTATCTTTCATTCTTTGCAAATACTCTTACACACTCATATTACCTTTTTTCAAGGTTTGCAGCGCATTCCTAAGGTTTATGATCCTAACCTTAGATTCTGTTACATTATATTTTTCTAAAGCAAACCACATGTTACTTGTAGTGCGATAACTAAACTAAATAGATTTTTAGAAATAGAAGCAATCAATCATCCCGTCAAGATCTTATCATATCTCTTCCAAGCACACTAATGACTATTCCTAACCTTAACATCATTAACTCCATTATCAGCTTGTACATAAAGGAAAGGAAATGGACAAGGTGACAAACCTGTTAGTTGTTGCTCTAAGTTATGAGCTCTTACGATAAAGAGAACTTGTGTATGCTAGTATCAGTAGTTTTCATTTGTGAGTTTTGGACTCACAGGTGGAAGGGTTAAAACAGGAAAGGAACTTGTGCACTCAAATGAACCTATCAAGTTAGTCTTTTTAGACATTAATAGGGTTCCTGAGCATTATGAATTCATAGAGTTTGCCATTTGAAATGTGTCAAAGGGCTTGATACTATGAAAGATTAGCCCTAGAATCATTTACAATCTACAGTAGCTAACCCAAAGAATGGAAATTCAAGAATAAAGTATCCAGGAGAAATTAAAGCAAACAAGATTACTGGAAATACCTCAAAGATTTCATTCATTGAATTAAAATTCATAATATTATTTGATACAAGAAAATTAGAAGGAAGAATGCTAACTAACCTAACAACCAAATTAACCTGAACCTTACAAAAATTAACTAATAACAAAACTCATCTTAGCTTTTTGTTGATAACAGCTGAGCAACAACTACTTGGTGGATCTACAACACAGTCGTAACAAACATAACCCCAACCTTCGACTTTAATTTCAAATGATAAAGTAATTTCCCCTTTCTCTAGTTTCCACTTTATTTATAATATGTGAAATGATGTGTTTTTTTGTCTAAAACCAAAACATATAAAATGCACTGTTTCACTTACTTCTAACACCTTCTCACTATTACAGTTCATTGCAACTGTTGACTAATAGATTCTCAAGTAAATGGGTTTGTGGTTTTTCTAGCATCCAATTTATAACAAATCAAATGAATCTTGGCAAAAAGAAGTCCTTAGAGATAAAATACTTTTTTTTTTTTCACCACCACTAGCAACATCACCATTGCCTTCATCACTCTCTTAATGTAAGAAAAACTAAATCACAATAAAATTTTAGTATTTCCATCACTACAAAAATCCAAGTTTAGAAACTCAATCACCATCTAATCTCCCTTAGCCACCATCCAATTTTAGAAATTCAAATTTGTTAATTTTGAAAAAGAGTGTGATTGTTGGTGTGAGGTTGCCAGGTTTGGATAATTTTGTGGATGTATCTTTGATTTGTGAGGGATTTTTAAGTAGGGTGTGAGATTGGTTGGAGTGACTTTGAGAGTTAAGGGATACATTGTAAAAGGTCACATTTGAGGATGGTTGCAAGAGAAAGAGAAAGAGAAAATCAAATGTGAAAAAAGAGGTGGTAAAGGAGACAAAAGGAAAGAGCAAAAGGAAAAGGAAAAAAAGTTTTGATTGTCAAAAAGTTGTTTTAAGTATCATTCATCAATCACTTCTCATACGAAGAATAAATGACCCAATAATTAAAAAAATAAACAAATATATATAATATTAATTATTTAATTAAAGAAAAACATAAATAAATCTTTTTAGGGGGGAGTGATTATTCTCACATAAGTTCATAACTAGAGGGCTCATGACTATGGAGGATGATAATTGTTTGCCTTCGAAATCATTGGGCTTTATTGCTTGACGGATGTCTTCTATTTGCTATTAATAATATAATTATTGAGTTCTGAATATTAATAAAAGAAGTAGTTTGTTTATATTTTTATCGTATTATTTTATTGTTATTTATGCCTCATGTGCATTTCTTATGATTGAGTATGCTGATATGTCTCTACATTGTTATATATTCGATATTGCCTCATTGAATTATAGGACGCCATATTTTGAATTACTCGATTCTAATTACGAAATGTTAATTTTATGTAGAGTAACGAGTTGATCTAAGACTACTTATCTAGATAAGTCTAAGACAAGTGTTGCAAACTTGCTTATTTAGAGAAATCCAAAACAAGTGTTCTACGATGTTATATTTGATAAGCTCAATCTCATGACAGTTTATTTTTTAGGCTTATAAGTTGAGTTTATTTTGACCAATTTTTTTTATTTTTATTAATTTATTTAAAATTATTCATAAAAATTTTTAACGAAAAATACATTTTGATAATATTATGGTAAAAAATTAAATTAATATAATTTATTATTTGATAAATTAATTTAACATTTTTTAAATTATTTTAATAACAAATGTATCTATAAGCTAATCTCATGAGCTCTAGAACCAATTCTACCTTCATCATTTAGAGATGTTATAAAATTATCAGTTTAATAGAAATCTGAAAACTGACATGTAGCCCTGTCAACCGAAAAATACATGTGACTGTGAAATAGAAATTGTTTAATAAAAACATACATAGAATAATATTTCAACTTCAGGGATTCTGTAAACCAGAAACAAACTGAGACTTGAAAATCTCCATTTCATTCTCACTCAAAACCACACCAATTTCAATGCCATTTCCGTCGCCACTCTCCGCCAAAGCAATTGCCCCTGTTCTGTCAATGGATAAAATCTCTACTTTCTTCGGCCTTCCCCATCCGAAATCAATTCCATAAACATTGAAACTTATCGACCCAGCAAGACTAAGCGATTGTATTCCTGGTTCCAAAGTCATCAAATTTTCTAAATTCTTTTCTGCTCCTTCGTAAACTCCCTTCTCGTCAAGTTCCGTTATCAGATTACTGATTTTCTCCGCGATAATAACAGCCCCGTTTTCCTCCGTGAAATCTGACGCTTTCATTATCGCTTGACGAGGAACAACACAGTTGCCGAAATAATTTGCAGGCACTGGAGGAAGCAGACGGTTTCGACAATCCGCTGGGAACAGAAAGTTAACCTTTCTGTCACCTTGGCCTCCTCTTGTTTTCACAAGACAAATTAGAACATATGCATACGTTACCACAAAAGTGGATAAATGAAGATCTTTTGTAGGTTTTACTTCTTGTGCTTTGGAAATTATCTTTTCTCTGAGAGTTTTTATATCTTCACGACTCAACTTAAACGTGGCTCGCAGTGGATTCCGATTTCCTCCTAAATCTTGCATCACTTTCAAGCTTAGTTGGTTGATTTGTGAAATACTGGAGCCCATGCAATATGCATAGTTCTCTAAGTAAACCATGTAAAGTCCATTTGGGTCTTTGATAACCGTCCGGTCAAAGAATGGAGTGCGCTCCGGCAACAAAGAAGCGTCTTGTTTGTCTAGTTGTTTGCATAGATTGGCCCAGGATTTCATGAACGTGATCGCCGTGTTGCCGTCCACGACTGCATGGTGCGTGGCAGTGCCAATACAAAAGCCTTGATTTGGAAACAAGGTTATTTGCAGAGACATGCTTGGTGCTCTCTCATCAGATGTCGACAACTCGGGTATTAAATGACGTAACTCCGAACTCTCACGAATATCATCGCTGGAGAGACATTTAAAGTCGGCGTTGGCCTCGGCGACGATTAGAGAAACGGAGTCACCTGGTGAGTAGGAGATGACAGGCTTGGAGACATTTGGAGGCCATGTGAGCTTGCCTGCGAGAGGGAGATAGTGAAAAAGAGTAAGAGAGAGTGAATGCTTGAGTTTGGGAAGGATCACTGAGTTGAAATGGTCAATGGTCGTATCAGTGAACTGGTAAAAAAAGAGACGCTCGACTGGAGGAAATTTCAACCACAAGGTGTCAAAGTAAGTGAGAGGAAGAGATAACTCCGTAGTGGAGGTGGGAAATGGAGCAAGTCTGCAAGTCTCAAGTATCTCAAGTGGGTTTTGTGAAGGCATGGTGAGAGAGCATTCAAAGAACAGTTTGAAAACTCCATTGTTGAATTTATTATTCTTCTGCATAAGGGAGCAATCCAAGTTACCCACTTTTCCACGGCAAATAAATAGAACCGATCAATCTTAATCCCTGAGATTAAGGCTGAAAATGTAAACGGTTTCTTCATTGAAAATACAATAATCTCCATAGAAAATAATATATAAGAACATTGACTATAATATAAAATACATGTAAATAATGGAAATATATGAACGATATTTAATATTTAATACATATTTATTTTTATATATAGCGATACCGATATCTGCGGATTATTTCTACTTTCAGAGATTTTGTAAACCAGAACCAAATAAAGACTTGAAGATCTCCATTTCATGGTAGCTCAAAACCACTCCAATTTCAACGCCATTTTCATCTCTACCCTCTGTCATGGCGATTGCTCCTGTTTTTTCAATGGACACTATCTCTACCTTCTTTGGCCTTCCCCAGCCGAAATCAACTCCGTAAACATTGAACCGGATCGAACCAGCTAGACCAATCGTCTGGTCTCCGGCTTCCATTTTCATCAAGTCTTCTAATATCTTTTCAGCGCCTTCAAAGAGTCCCTTCTCATCTATCTCTCGTATCATGTTGCTGGTTTTCTCAGCAATAACTGCAATTCCATTTTCCTCCAGCAAAGCACTTGCCTGTATTTTGGATTTAAGAAGATAAACACAGTTGCCAAAATAATTTGCAGGGACGGGAGGATCCATACGGTGTCTATAATCCACTGGGAACATAAAGTTAACGTTTCTGTTACCTTCTTTTCCTCTTGCTTTCACGAGACAAATTAAAACATACGAATATGTAAGCACGAAAGTTGATAAATGAAGCTGCTGTTTTACAGGTTTTGCCCCTTCTACCTTTGACAATATCTTTTCTCTGAGTTTCTTTATATCTTCACGGCCCAGCTTAAACGTGGCACGAACTGTGTTGCGATTTACTCCCAAATCTTCACACACCTTTAAGCTTAGCTGATTGACTTCTGAAATATCGGACCCCGAGTAATCTAACCAGTTCTTCAAGTACACTTTGTACAGTCCAGTCGGGTCTTTGATCACTGTCCGATCAAAGGACGGAGTAAGTTCTGGCAATAAAGAAGCGTCTTGTTTGTCTAGTTGTGTGCATAGATAAGCCCAGGATTTCATGAAGGTGATCGCCGTACAGCCGTCCACAATTGCATGGTGCGTGGTGATGCCAATACAAAAGCCTTGATTTGGAAACAAGGTTATTTGGAGAGCCATGCTCGATGCTCTGTCATCAGATGTCAACAACTCTGGAGTTAAATGACGTAACTCCGGAGACTCAAGAATATCATCGTCGGAGAGACGTTTAAAGTCTGCGCTGGACTCGGCGACGACGAGGGACACAACATCTTCTGCTGAATAGGATACGATAGGCTTGGTAGTGTATGGAGGCCATGTGAGTTTGCCTGCGAGAGGGAGATAGTGAAGAAGAGTGAGAGAGAGAGAACGTTTGAGTTTGGGAAGGATGACCGAATTGAAGTGAAGAAGTGTTGAATCAGTGACTTGGTAAAAGAAGAGACGCTCCACAGGAGGAAAGTTCAACCAGAATGTATCGTAGAAAGTAAGAGGAAAAGAGAATTCAGTAGCAGGGTGGGACGAGTTGGAAAATGGAGCAACTCGGGAAATCTCAAGAATCTCAAGTGGGTTATGAGAAGCCATGGCAAGAGAATTATCAAAGTCTGAAACTGAATGGATCAATCTCTGATTTCTTCAACTCTCTAAATGATCATTTTAATATATAGAATATGATCAGCATTGCATCATGAATAATACTTCAGACCGACGACAAATTTGACTTACAAAAAAAAATATTTTCCAATCTGATCTTAGGCTTCTTCAAGGATACAATTTGTGAATATTGAATTTTGATCAATTATATTAAGAGAGTGGATATCACATTGATGTTATTGTATTTTGGGAAGATAAGAATATAAAAACTACCATTGAAAATCCAAGATCCCCAATAATTTTATAAGTTAAATTTCATATATGATAAAGAAGAATTTGAGCTAAATCCACACACAATTATCAAATTAAAATTTTAACTTGAATTTAATTTAAACCGAAACAAACACAAATTAAAACCAAATTAGCTTAACCCAAAAATATTCCACAAAAAATTAGAGTTCAGTCAACATAATCAATAGAAATGGAATCCATAGAAGTTTAAAAAGATGAATTAAAAATCAATAGAGAAGCAAGCAATATAAAAATTGTAGACATCTAAATCTAACTGTTGAAACCAAAACTAATTATCTAGATATAAGTAGTCGATCCGAAGATCGTATACCTAAAGTTGAACATGAAAACAAAAAATTTAAATGAACGTAGATTATTTAAATATGAAAGCAAGTTAGAATAATATAAATAAAGATATTTAGTTAAACACCATTTTTTCGCTTTCACATATTTTAAAAACGTTTAATGATATCTTATTTAGAAAACTTACCTTTCAATATAAATCCCTAAGAAATTTTTTATCCACTTATCATCCCCTTGATTATGCAAATTATCATTGACAAAATTCGCCCTAGAAAACACCCTAAGTCATGGACAAAACCAAATCAAATAATTGACAGAAATAGAGAAAACGTTGTCTTCATATGACATCATGATAGAAAAATGGGCAGGTAAAAACTAAATGACTTTTCTCATCAAATATTTACAAGTATCCCACCAAATCAATCAAACAAAGAAAATAATAAATTACATTCAGAAGGGTGGAATCAATCCGCGGCGGTCGAGTTGTACTTTTGTTTGACTCTATATGTATAGTTCAAGCGGAAAAAATTTCAGTTCAAACTGGATTGACTCTTTCTCACTTGATTATACTGGAGCCGTCTCACTAACAAATTTTTTTGACTTTTTTTTTATGATTTTTTCTACTTTTTTTGTTCTTTATTGCCGGATGATTTTTTTTTTCTTCTTTTTTAATAATATAGTTCATTAATCGAGTGAGCCAAAGTCAAGTTCTTCTTTTTGTAATAGAATTTGATTAACCTTAATATCAATATAGTTTTCTTCCATAATTATTGTTAAACTTTTCTTTAATCTCTTGAAATAATTAAATATCTTAACTGTTAGTTGAAAAAAGAAATTGATGTTCGGTTATAAACAAATGTGCACCCGAAAAGGAAATTGTTGCATACAATACTGAAAGCAGAGGCCAGGTCTACCGCTGCATGTGAGTTTCCTGGCAAGAGGGTGATAATGGAAGTCGTGATAAGGGTGTAAGACATTCAACATGCATGTTATTCAATGATAGTTAATCAATTTTTCAAAGATTTCAAGATCGGAAACGTATCTCCTGCCATGTTATTCAATGATAGCAACAGATTTGGAGACTCAACAGGAAGCTTATGGCAAGAAGACTCAAGGTGCTTGAAATGGCTTGACCAACAGCCATCACAATCAGTCGTGTATATTTGCATTCGGAGGTTCAACAATCTTTGACCGAACCTAGTTCCAAGAATTGTCTAAGGGACTTGAACTCTCCAACAGGCCATTCCTCTGGGTTGTGCGTCTTGACATAACTAATGGAGTGGATGATCCCTATCCGGAAGGATTTCGAAGCACAGTGGCATTCCGTGGACATTTAGTTAATTGGGCACCTCAAAAAAGGGCCTGGCACATCCTTCCGTTGCTTGCTTTATGAGCCACTGTGGATGGAACTCCACCAATGGAGTACCTTTCTTGCGCTGGCCTTTGGTGACCAGATGCATAATGAGAACTACTTTTGCAATGTTTGGAAGGTTGGGATCGGGTTCAAGGAAGACGAAAGACCGGTCGTTACCCAGGAAGATGTTAAAACTAAAGTGGAAGAACTGCTGGAGAATGGAAAGTGTAAGGCAAATGCATTGGATCTCAAAGAAAGGATTATCAATAGTATGAAAGAAGGTGGGAGCTCCCACTACAATTTCATACATTTTGTTGAATCGTTGAAGGCTTAATAAGTCAGTGAATCAAAATATGGCCTTTGCCAGTTATTTTATTAATTCCAATCTCATTTATTTCTCTCAAGCATGTGTCGTGATGAAGCATCTTTATCCATATTTCTGAAGGGAAAATATGCCACCAGACAAGGCATTGGCATCTGAACTTTATTGTCAATATTACTGTATAAAAAATTGATTAGGTAGAAAATAGCAGAGAGAAGTCAGTGAATCAAAAAAGTAAGAACCCAAGTCAATAAATGTTAACAGCATAAGACAATGTCTTGAGATTCTTGAGTGTTGCCTAGTTCCTCCTTAATTAGCAACCAAATTGACAAGAATTTAAAGAAGATAGGTGCAGGAAGTTTCTGCACAAGCAAAACAACTGAAATGGGAGTTCCACATGTTCTGGTTATACCTTATCCAACACAAGGTCATGTAATGCCTATGATGAAACTTTCACAATGTTTAGTGAAACAAGGATGCAGGGTTACCTTTGTGAATACAGAGTATAATCACAAGCAGCTCATGAATGCGTCAGCTTTGAAGGATGTTACAGGGAATCAAATTAGTTTTTTTTCGGTTTCAGATGGGCTGGAATCCTTAGAGGATAGAAAACAGCCTGAGAAAGTAATGGAAGCAATCATGCAGGTTATGCCCCAGAAAGTGGAGGAGCTCATTGATCAAGTTAATGAATCTAACGTCAAGATCTCTTGTGTCCTAGCAGATTACAATGTTGGATGGGCCCTGGAAATAGCTGAGAAGAAGGGAATCAGGAGAGCTGCCTACCGGCCTAATGCAGCCACACTGATGGTCTTGGTGTTCAACATTCAGAAGCTGATTGATGACAGAATAATAGATGAAGATGGTGAGATCCGCAATCACTAACTGTTGCATGTTCAGCAATAAGTTTTTCATAATTTTATCAACAGAATGAAGCTTGATTAGAACAATGCAAATGTTGATAAAAATTGAAACATGTTGCATATCTTTCTATTTATCCTCTTTTGCATTTCGTTTGTAGGAACACCCACTAAAAGGCAAATGATTAAGTTATCACCAAACATGCCTGCCATGGACACAGCAGACTTAATGTGGACTTGTACTGGAAGCATCAACTTGCAGAAAATTATTTTCAAAAGTGCTATGAGAAACACCAAAGCAATGAAACTGACAAACTGGCTGCTTTGCAACTCAGCTTATGATCTTGAACCTGCAGCATTTACCATGGCACCAGAGATACTACCAATAGGCCCCCTTTTTGCCGGCGACCTGCCAGGAGACTCAGCAGGAAATTTCTGGCCGGAGGACTTAACTTGCTTGGAATGGCTTGACCAGCAGCCACCTCAGTCAGTCATATATGTTGCGTTCGGCAGTTCCACCTTTTTAGACCAAACCCAGTTCCATGAACTAGCATTGGGGCTTGAACTCTGCAACAAACCTTTCCTATGGATTGTGCGTCCTGGGATTACATATGCAGTAGATGACGCCTATCCAAAAGGATTTCGACAGAGAGTCGGTGGTCGTGGTAAGATAGTTGATTGGGCACCTCAGCTGAAAATCCTGGATCATCCTTCGGTTGCTTGCTTTGTAAGTCACTGCGGTTGGAATTCCACCATGGAAGCTTTAAGCTGTGGGATACCTCTCCTGTGCTGGCCTTACATTGTTGATCAGTTCCATAACGAGAGCTACATTTGTGATACGTGGAAGGTAGGATTAAGATTTAACAAAGATGAAAGAGGGATCATTACACCAGAAGAAATTAAAAATAAAGTTGAGGAACTGGTGGGAAATGGAAAATACAAAGCTAGTGCTTTAGGTTTCAAGGAAATAATCATGAGAAGCATCAAAGATGGTGGGAGCTCCTACAACAATTTCAAGACTTTCATCGAGTGGTTGAAATCATAGATCATTATATTAGTTACTGCTATTCCTAAAGCATTACTCTCTGCCAATATCACAGCAGATTAATTTAATTTGTGTGTGTGTGTGTGTTTTTTTTTTCTTCTTTGGTAAGTGAGAATAAGATTTCATTAGCAATCAAGAATTCAACCTTCACATTTTTAACCATGCCACTCTGCAATTACATATAAAAACTCAAGTTCAGAAGTTAACAGGCTTATTTAGAAGTTATCTCTGAAAATTTTCTGACATTCCATTTACACGCATATAAATCACATAAAGTTGGACCTGTTTCCAGACCATGAAACTGAAAGAACACTGCAGGAGAACAAAGGCAAAATTTCGGCCCAGACCCACAGGGCCAACAGGTCACTAAGTATGCAAAGCATAACTATCAATGAGATCATTTAAGGACACCTTAAAAAAATTTTCATAGAACCAGAAATCAACATGGTATATACGAACCGAATGTTTAATTTGTTCATAAGAAAGATACAAAGAAGAAACGTAAAATGAGCCGTCCACATGTTCTGGTAATACCTTTTCCAGCGCAAGGACATGTAATTCCTTGAGCTTTCATAGTGCTTAGCAAAGCATGGCCTCACTGTCACGTTTGTAAACACAGATCATAAACACAAGAGGGTCATCAAAAGCTCATTGCAAGGAGAAAAGCATGTGGGAACGTGTTTGGACTGCTCCATCCGATTTTGGCGAGATTTAGAATCCCACATCAAATGAATAATATCAGCAAAGAATAGCCAAATCATGAATACAATGGAAATCTAACACTAATAGAACTCAAATAATAATTAAAACAAGAATCCTTAATGAATGAGAATAACAACAAACATCAAGAATCATAAATAAACGATGACAACAACCACAATTAGCATTCTCATCAATAAGCTTAACTAACTTGAACGGTTCATTCGTTCTAGGGTTAAACTTCTTGTAGGATGCGAAGGGAATCTTTCTTTCCTGAAATGAATCCATACTAAACCTACGTCCTTGAACTGACGACAACATTTTTTGAAATCTGCATTCACATCTTCAATTTGACCATTGAATTTGTTGATGTGTTGTCGAGCCAAATTGTAGTTGTGTCTCCCCTCTTGGGCTATAATGTTCACTAAAAATACTCATAAACCCTAAATTGGAATTGTGTCCCTATTATGATTAGAAGTAATCAGATTTGGAATCCTATGTAGATGCACAATCTCTTGAAAGTACAAACAAGACACTTGAGTGGCATCAAAAGTCTTTGTTACATCCAAATGAAAAATATCATTTAATTTAATTTAGGAGGATGAATTTTTTAATTTAAAAGATGAAAAATCATCATTTAATCTTCTAACAAAAAATAGTCATTATCTCTTGAAAATTCATGGTATCATCCGAATGCTTAATTTAGGATATGCCTAGTGACTTGATCCAACCCAAGGTCTTTTGAAATGAGAAAATCAATCTCATAAATTTTTAAAACTGTAAACACCTATATGTGAAACTATCATTAATAAAATTAAGTAAAATTAAGGTTATAATTATAATTATATTCAAATAAAAATGAAATTTTATTAGATTTTAATATAGTCATTATGTTTTTTATATTTGCTTTGAAATTTTCTCATTTCAAAAAATCTCTATTACTCATTATAAGATTTCAAATCGATAAATGAAAATTAATAACCAGAGGAAAAATAATAACCATGATAACAATATTCACATCAAAACTAAAATCAAAGGCAGTAATTCTATTTATTAATTACTTTGTCTTTTGTGTATATATATATATATACAGTAAATTTGATGTTTAGTGGTTAATCCGTGAAAATTAACAAATGACAGACCAAAAAAAAAAAGTTTGCACCTTCCTTTACTTCTTTCAAAGTATACTTCCTTATAACTTCTTGATTCCCACCCAGGGTTTCCTTAAATCACCCGACCCATGAAAGTTTAAAAAATCAAGTATTCACCCTATTTTTTTAAAAGACCAAAATATCTTTCATAAAAATTAAATTTTAATATAAAAATAAAATTTAATATAAATAATATTAAAATAATACTAAAAATTTAATAAATTAATAAATATTTAAAAAATAAAATAAATATTAAAAAAAATCACTGCTATCGGTAACGTTGTCGATGTTAACTTTATCAGGTAACTAAAAACGACTAAATCTAATTACTTCTACCATAAGAGAATATGAGAAACGGTCGAAATGTTTAACATCGACTATTTTTTGTTATTTTAAATGACAGAGATGACTAGATCTAACCGTCTCTACTAGATTTTTGGTGTCAATATCTGGTTACCTCAACTATTAAGCAACCAAATCCGACTGCTAATAGAATTAGGTGATCATTTTTAGTCACCTGGTGAGGTCAACATCGGCCACCATCGTTGGTGATGTTGTCGATAACAGTGGCTACTTTTTTATATATTTATTTTATTTTTTGAATATTTATTAATTTTTTTACTAATTTATTAATATTTATTAAAATTATTTTTATTTTAAATTTATATTTCAATCATTTTTATAAAATTTATCTTTTAATTTTTATTCAAAAAGATAAAAATACATCTTTAACTTTGGTTAAGGGATGGGTATTTGACTTTTTAACTTTCATAGGTGGGAGGTCAATTAAGGGAACCTAGGGTGGGAAAATGTTATTTGGCCTTTATTTTGTCTCATTCCCATATCACGAGATCAAATCTTTTCACTTAAAACTTTTTATAATATAATAGTTTTCACCAGTAATCTCCACTGGCTCTTTGAAAAATGAGTGAGAACCAACTACTCAACATTTTGTGGTTGAAAAATTAAGACCAAGGTGGATCAACTGCTTGGTGTTGAAAATTTCAAAGCCAGCGCCTTGGAACTTCGGGAAACAACAGTGAAAAGTGTCAAAGAAGGTGGCCTATCGGACAAGAACTTCAAGGAGTTCATTGGATGGATTAAGCCGAGGAAGAAGAATAATGGATCATTCCTTTGGAGATTCGCTCAAGTAGAAGATTTCTTGTGGTAGTCCAGATTTTCCACTCGAACGAATAAACTTGTTATTATCGTTTCATCGCTTTGTTGCATGAAACAATTATTTCTACTCAGTGTCTAAACTTGCATCACCCGTGAAAAAAATTTACAAATGTTTGTGTTAGATATTATAATAATTAGAATATTAATTTATAAAGAAAATATTCTATATGAATAAAATATTATATTAAGTTAAAAGATTGGAATAAGATATTTCAGATTAGAATTAGAATATAATAATTTATTCCAATAATATCTAAAATTTGAAGTTAGAATATTGGCAGTCAACATTTCTAATAAATTAATATCAGATAGTGAGATATGGAAAATGATGAATGATGGAGTAGAGAAGGGAAAAGATGGAGAATGAAGTTGGCAATGAAAGGGTGCTTGAAGGAATGAAAGGGCTTTGCCTGTCACCAACGACCATCACTGTAGTCTAGAGAGAGAGTCGTCTTTAGTGTATTCTTGACCTTAGAGAATGCCAAATTTGTCAAGAAAAAGATCGCAAGGTGGGGATTTGAGATATTTAACCTTGGACAAATGGCAAAACAGACGAGACTTTTTCAAATTTGGCAAAAAGAAATGTAAACAAAAAGGTCATCAAAATAGGCATAAAAAAACAAAACGAAAATGGTTTTCCAAAATTTTCGCATTAAGGACAAAATGGTTTTCAAATGGATGAGTAATTTTTGGATTCAATAATGATTATGATAGTTGATTAATTAATTAAGAAAAACATTTGATTTTTATAAAATATTATATTATGATAAGATGTTTGAGATTAGAATAAAATATCTGGGATTATGATAAAACGTTTGATTTAGATAATATTTGAATTTTAAAGTGGGTATATTGATAAAATAAATGGAATAATTTGATTAAGGAGAAAGAGAACAAATTATTATTTGAACTTTGGATAGCGTTTTATTGATTGGGAAGCTACAAAGTAAACGCTGATGAAACAGTGATTTTCTATCATTTAGGTTTAAAAAAAGACAAATTAATTTAAATAAATCAAAATTGAAATGTAAAATACAATTTTATTCTTGTTTTTTTTTTTTTTAACTTTATGATTTTAATAAAAAATTTGTGTGTACTTAATTATGCGTTGTAAGAGTAGAACAGATACTCATCCAATCAATGATTTTGAGACGAGGTCGCATGCATACGACACATATAACTATTGAAAATCACGCATACTGATAACATATGTGTAATGATGGATCTCAACATCGTTAACAATTTAAGATATAAAAATTATAAAAAATATTTTTATTGGTGAGAGATTGGGCTTTGAAACTTGGAGGATGGGACTTTGTTCCCATCTCAAACTATGGGTGGGAAATAGTCCTTTGGCCTTTTTATATTTACGTGTGTCACGCATAGTGCACATGATTGAACACAAGCGAACTTTTTATTAAACTGTAAAAACAGAAAAAAAAAAGTAATTAAAATTATTTTTGTATTTATATTTTGATTAATTATATTAATTTTTTTTTTAAAAATTTATTTTTTCACTGATCTATTAATTAATTAATTATTACACAAACAATGACTGGTAAATGAATGAGAACCGAAATGATCAAAATAGATACATAAATAAACAAGCAGACATGGCCATTATTTCAAATTTCTCTGTATCAACTCCTAGAGAAGCCACATTTGCTATGATGCAAAGCCCTTTGTATACAGTACAAATAGCTTCATAACTTCCATATTTCATTTTTCATTTTAACTTCTTACTTTTGTTTAATTCATTTTTTAGTTTGAATAAAGTCGTTATTGAATACAAAGAAAGTGTGGAAGTACTTTGCTTGTGCAATTTTATTTTCTTAAGGTTTCTCTTTGCTGATATCAACTCTTTAGGCCTCAACACTTTTGCTTCGTTCAAATGGCTCTCATTAATGAAATGGGAGAAATTCACCAAGGTCTAATTTGCTTTCAAAGCTCAATCTGAGTCTCTTTCTCTTCCCACTAGTTCATTTTGTTTTGTCAATTATGTTTGTATTTATAAATTTCAGTTAAGTTGTTTGTGTTGAGTTTTTAAAATTTTTGGTTTGAATTATAAATCAAAATCAAAATCCAAAATCCAATCTTTTCAGAATATGGATGCAATATTTTCGGGATTTGAAGATGAGTGAAGAGGGTTTTCTTTGATTAGGATTGCAATGTGAATTGGGATGAAAACCCTTAATACTCTTGGTACTTGGTTTCTTCCCGATTCGCATTGCAATGCCACACAATTTGAGAATACAAAGAAAATCCTCTTCATTCAATTTGGAAAAGATTATGTCAGTTTTATAAAATGACAAAAATATTCTGTAATTATTAAAATTAAAATTAACTTATAACATTGACAGACAAGTAGGAAAATAAATTTTCTAAATTTAAGATATAAAAAATTATCATTTAATTTTCTAAGGAAAAATAATCTTTTAAGTCTAGAATATCTAGTCATGTGTGTCACTATGGAATGGAAAATCATCATTTCATTCAAATGCTTCGTTTAGAAAAATTGGGCTGGGAATGAAGGAGGATATGCTCAAAATATGCGGTAATACATGCTAGAAATTGTAAAAGAAACCACAAAGATTTGAAGACATCTTGATATGTATCTCAGTCACTGGCCGTCATCCAGGAAAAATGGCAAAAGCGGATAGCAATCATCAGAAGGCAAGTAATTGTGTTGGAAGGTTGCTTGCTTTTCAAACTTTAATATGAATTTTCAGAAAACAAAAATTGGAGAAATTGAGACTACCACAAGACGTTGTTCATACGGACCAAAATTGGAAGAAGAACATCATAAGGCGCCAAGACTATTTGGCAAAAAAAAAAAAAAAAAACAAGCCGCCAAGACTTTGCGTATACGTTTAATTTTATTCAGAGAGAACCTTACGTCATAAACCCATTTTAACGTAGTAAAAGATTTTTTTTCATGATTTTTTTTTTTTATTTTCTCGCATTACAAAAGTTTTCAGCATAAATGAAGTGTTGTATTTTATTATGTTTTTTCGTTGTTATACAATTTCATGTATTTTAGTATATCTTTCAAAAAATTGTTATCTGGTTATTGACATCATACAAATAATCGAAGCCAAAGTTCTTTCACAATTAAGAACGAAAACAAGAGTTAGAATGAGTCATCCTCATATTCTGGTTCGCCATATCTTGCACAAGGCCATATAATTCCTTTATTATTCTTCTCATCATGAACTTCTTTTAATTCGCTATCATGCTCGGATGATTTGAGAAAACTTGCACCTAAAAAAACATTTGATAAAACAACACAATAGTTGAACTACTAGTAAAGACTCACTCGATCTCCATAAATGATTTCATTTTATTAAAAAGTAATATATTATGTTTTGTTATTATAAAATAAAAAGAGATTGAAGCTGGTAGAAAAATTGAGAATCATGATGTCTAGCTTTTATATTTCACTACTTCTGTGATTCTAAATGACTTCACCAATTTGGAATTGTATGTTCAATTATTGGATGTTATTTGCTTCGATTTTCAAAGAAATATATAAATATGTGAAAAGACTATTCAAAAGTGGACTAGTAAAATGATCTTTAATTAATGAATGCTATATATATTCACCAAGAGCAGTCTATCCGGTATCTCAAAAAGGAACAAGCAAATGAGTCGTCCACATATTCTGGTAATACCTTTCCCAGCGCAAGGCCATGTAATTCCTTTCCTTGAGCTTTCACAATGCTTAGTGAAGCATGGCCTGAGGGTCACATTTGTAAACACGGATCATACCCAGAAGCGGGTCATCAACGCCTTGCGGGGAAAGAAACACGTGGGAGATGATCCAGAAATCCAGCTGGTATCAATTCCAGATGGATTGGAACCCTGGGAGGACAGAAATGATTTGACCAAGTTATGTGAGTCACTTGTAAAGGTGATGCCAGGGAAGCTGGAAGAGCTCATACAAGAGATGAACAACAATGAGGAAGACGAGAAGATCACTTGTGTTATTGCTGATGTGCATGTTGGAATGGTCTTGCAAGTGGCAGAGAAACTCAAAATTAAGCGGGCTGCGTTTCTCTCGACAGGAGTGGCGGCTCTTGCCTTGTACCGCCATATTCCCAAATTGATTGATGATGGAGTCATTAACAAAGATGGTAAGACACTTATTAAACAATAGATATATATATTTTTAATGTAGAAATTAATTATGCTTTTTGTTGATCAAAGGTAGCTAACTAGACCGTGCAGTTTTTATTTCTCTAAGCACTGTAATTTTTGTTAGGAACTTTGACCGAGAGTAAACGTACAATATACTTGGGACCAAACATGCCTACAATCACCAGTGCCGAAGTTATCTGGAACATTGGCGACTTGATTTGCCAGAGGATGATTTTTCAACTTATTGTTAAGGGCACAGAAGGTACACAAATGGCAGCTAACTACCTGATTTGCAACACAACGTATGACCTTGAGCCTGAAGCATTCAACTTGGTTCCGAACATTGTTCCGATTGGACCTCTTTTGGCAAGCAACCGACAAGGAAATTCAGCGGGATACTTCTGGCCAGAAGACTCAACTTGCTTGAATTGGCTTGATCAACAGCAACCTCACTCAGTTATTTATGTTGCATTTGGCAGCTTCACTGCTTTTGAAAAGATCCAATTTCAGGAGCTAGCACTAGGGCTTGAACTTACTAACAGGCCATTTCTATGGGTTGTGAGGTCAGATTCTACTGAGGATGCAAATCAAGCCTACCCAGAAGGTTTTAAAGCCAGGGTAGCCAGTCGTGGCCGGATGGTGGGTTGGGCACCTCAACAGAAGGTTTTGAGTCACCCTTCCATTGCCTGCTTCTTTAGTCATTGTGGTTGGAATTCCACCATGGAAGGTGTAAGCAATGGGCTTCCTTTCTTATGCTGGCCTTATTTTGCTGACCAGTTCATTGATGAGAGCTACATTTGTGATATTTGGAAGGTGGGTTTGAAACTTAACCGAGAAGAAGGTAAGATCATCACACGGGAGGAAATTAAGACCAGGGTGGACCAACTGCTTGATGATGAAAGTTTCAGAGCCAGAGCTTCGGAACTTCGGGAAACGACACTGAAAAGTGTCAAAGAAGGTGGTGTATCGGACAAGAATTTCAAGGAGTTCATTGGATGGATTAAGGCCCAGGAAGAAGAATAATGGGTCATTCCTTTGAAGATTCGCTCAAGTAGGAGGTCTCTTGTGGTAGTCCGGATTTTCTATTCGAGCAAATAAACGCGTTATTATGGTTTCATTGCTTTGTTACATAAAACAATTATTCTCTATTCAGTGAATGATTGTGTTAGATTATAAAATATTTGAAATTGGAATAATATATTTGAGATTAGGATAAAATTTTTAGAATTAGAATGTAATATTTTATTCGACTAATATTTAAATTTTAAAGTTAGAATATTGGTAGTGTTAAAGGAGCTACTCAAATTCTAAGGCATGAGGTAAAGGATCAGAGAGAACAAATGGCAGAATAATTGTAGGCAGCAATGATTGAGGTTATGATCCTTCGATGCAAATCATGCCACCTTTTCCTAGAGCAGTTTTTGGTACTAGAATTTGTTATAATACACTGCTGTATGGATAACTAATTTCTTCTGGAATTAACTATTAATTAAACAGTCTCATTTTTATAAAATATATGCTCTTCGTTCTATTTGGTATCAATGTTTCAATCAATCAATGTGGTTGAATCCATCACAAACACTCCATCGAATACCACTCTGTTCTCCCTAAACACTTCAACCTTCAATTTTACCATACCCACTAAGTTGGAAATAAACAACTACAAGGTTTAAAAGACATAGATCTTGTCTCCCATCACAGCCAATGATTTAGAAGGCTTGATAGATGGATCAAACACAATGCCCAAAAGGTTCATGACACCAAGTCCAAGTAATACAGAAAATATGAACATTCCAAATCCAAACCACCTGGTTTGGAAGAAACAAGACCAAACACTATTGGATGGCTCCTGTCAACAATATCAAAAAACATTTAGCGAAAGATATCAAAATATAGCTTTTTCTATGAAGAATGGATGACTCTTGAGAAACTCTATAAAGCATAGTCCTAATCCGGGGTCTTGCATATGAAGATGCAAATCTAAAACTTAAGGAAAGGCCAATGAAGTCTCACTAAATACTTTGATAAAATGAAAGACCTCTCAAAGCAATTAGAACTTGCTAGATACTCTATTCCAGACAATAAACTAATACTTTAGATTCTTGGTGCCCTAGGCATTGGCTATGAGATAGTAGTCTCCATTGCTACATCTCTTAAGGAGTAACTAACTCTGCAAGATACATATATTCTGTAATGAGTTACAATTAAAACTAATTTCCTAGCAAGTGTACTAGTCTCAAATAACAAAGAAAAATATTTTGGGTTATTATATACATGGATTACGTAAGTCAAGTATCAAAATAACACTACTTATTGTAAGAAACCATTGAAGAAACATAAAGAAAATGATGGAAAGAAAAAACAAACATCACACACAAAACTAGTCATGGAACAAAGAAGCAATAGTACATAACATATTGTAAGATTAGTGAATTACCTTGCTTCCAAGCCTTAAATATGATGCAACCAAGCTTTAAAACCTCAAAGCCTCTACACTTTATCGCCACCTTGAGAGAGAAAGCTTCCAACTGAGAAGAAGAGAAGTTAAGGAGAGAGAGATTTGTTTCAAAATTTGAAAAGTGTTAGGGAAAAATGTATTAAACTTTTCTTTTATAGGTTAGGCATAATTTAATTTTTAAATCTTCACGGCTTCCCCTATAAAGTTAGATTTTAAAATAATGGAACCACCTTTTAATTTTTCGTACCTATGTGGGGGATACTCAATGTGAGCTATATGGAGACAAACCAAGTATATAATATGCATATTCTATTAAGTCAGTAGCACAATCATCACCTAATAATGATCCACCACCACTGTCCCTATGAGGAACACTGTCTCCATTCTTAAGATAAGCACACTCAAGCTTTGTCGGTTGATAACATCCCTATATAACATATAAGTTGTAAAGAATGTTAAAAAACAATATCAAAAAAATGGACATTAATAAATGTCTTACTATAATCTGTGTCTTTATACAACTGACACAACTGTCCAGACTGCTAATAGAACTAGCTATCTGTGTCAATTGCTTAGTAAATACCAACTATATAATCGTGAGTTGGTTGAACATTTACACCCTCAGACACTCGAAGTTGGCATTAATGAATGCCCTCAAATCATCCTTTCTTGATTGACCTAAAATGTCTTGATGTACGCTTATTGGCTGCTATATAAGGACACCATCAGTGAGGGCCTCCCTAAGATGGCCAGATGTTACGTAGGAAGCCTCACCTGTATCATCATCAGTTTGTACTAGACTATTAACTGGTGTTAGAGTAGTAGTACCTATATAGGCCAAAATAGCATGGTGCCACTCCTACACTGTCTCAACTTCTAATGATCTCATATGTCGATTGACATTTCTTTATTGAATAAAAAAAACAAACATGTTATAAATATCCAATATAAAATTTATTATTGAAAACCACCTAAACATTTACCTCATCTCCATCAAATATAACATCTACATCCTTTTACCCCAAAATGTCTCTGGTCCTCCAACAAAGCATCCAAGGGATCATATTGAGAGAGGTCATGTCTACCCACTGACTAATAGATTGCAAGACATCATATATCCATAATTGGAAAAAAAAAAAAAACAAACACGTTATAACTAATAATAAACATAACTTTTAATTACTTTTTTCTTTAAAATATCATATTTACCTGAAAAACTAGTAGGAACCCCATTATACAATAATTTGTACCTTGAGGAACTTGTTTAGGATGAGTATTTTCTTTAACTAGTTGCATCTCCTAGTTTGTCATATATTAGTATGTCATATCCCAAATCTATACTTCCTATGGGTATCTACTAAAGCTCTCTAAACCATTAACCAACTGCAACACCTTATTAGGATGACTTTTCTGTGATAAACCCCAAGTCTAAAGTAAAGATAGTAAAACATGTCTATCTTTACTACATCTAACTTGTTTGAACCCCAAGATATATACAAAAATATCAGATGCATATTGTCATACATAATTGACGATAGTCCTTTAAAATATGTCTATCAAATATAGTGCTCGACTACAACCAAAATGTAATGTCATATATTTGTCTCTTGACTAAATCATAACCCTGTGATCAAGGCAAATTTGTACAGACTAAATCAAACATCTATACCATTTATAAGATAGTATAACTTGGCCTTTTAATAAATAGGCCAACCAACTTCCATAACATGAATGAGGGTACTAACATGCAACTAAACTTGGAATCCTAGAGCATTAGCAAGTGGCCAAAACAAGTCTCCCTAAAAGCCCTCTATTGGTTCTCTAAGAGCCTTTGCCTTATTAATTTGATCGCGTCCGTAGTCTCACTTGTGATGACCTATACTTGGTAGTGGCACTCTTATGCATATCATAATCTCTTTTTTTAGGCCTTCGTTAACGCTCATTCTTTTCTCCAAATTTGCTTTCACTGGTATCTACAAATATTTGACAACATATATCCAATATATGGTTTCTACTTATGGCAATTAAATGCATAACATCAATAAGATAGACAAAAAAAAATTCAGAAAAAAAAAAATATGCATACCGTATACGTTTGTTGATTTAGCGATTGACACATGTCCATGAATATTCTTTGCACCCCTCATTTAAAAAAATTACAAAAACTCTCTCAAATGTGTACAATAAGTATACTCGCACAACCATAAAACTTGTAAAAACTAGCAAAAACCCATACATACTATGCACATACCACGCTCCACCCATAATTTAAAAAACTTACAAAACACCCCCAATGCATACCATGCGTATGACATGCCACCCCTTATAACTTAAGAATCTTTCAAGTTACCCCCTATCCCCAACCATGGCTAGTACACATATTTCTATAAACCAAATATACGACACATGTGGTCATCACACAGTTTTAGAAACACTTATTTTCTACAACAAATTTGACCTATGTTCATCTAAATATAATCTACAATTAATATAACGTAAATGCAATAAAAATTAAGTAACAAATTCAGCAGAAAACACAATAGCACTTCATTTTTTTTCCTACACTAAAACGCCCTAAATCACACAAAACATCTTCAAAGTTGGAATAAATCCATAAGAGAAGCACTTTACTAACATTTCTCTTCATTTTTGCTATCAGAAATGCTAAAAACTTACCAAAAATCATGAAATATTTGTTGTCACTATCAGAGATATCCAAATGCGTATTTTATGTGTGACAAGCAAGGTTAGTTTAGGTATCCTCTATAAACTAGGGCATCATCGTCATTTTGTAGCCGCGTGTGCTATGCGTTATGTACACATACAAGTTATTTGATTTTCTCGACGATTTGTTTTTTGTGCATACTACACATGGTTTGTGTGTCTCATTACGCATGGAATTTTGGATAGTTTCGTAAAGACAGGATTTTTCTGGATATTTTTGTTTTTTAATTTTAAAGTATGGCCAAATTAATTAATTTCCCTTTAAATAATTTCCAAATTTAGAATATTATTAAGATGAATTTGATTTTAAGAATTTTTTATTTATAAAGTTGAAAACTTATATATACTAACTTAAAAATTAATGAGTATAAAAAAAATAATATAATAATTAAAATAATACGTTTACTTAAATAATATGTTATTATGTGATTGATTGATTTTAAATTAATGATAAATTAAAAATAAATTAATACTTAATTACATAATAATACATTATCTAGATACATAAAATATATGTAGAAATTGTGTACATATAATTTTGTTCAAATAATTATTATGTTTATTTAATTTTAATAAAAGAATACCATCAATAATCTTTTAATACTTAATTAGGATGAAATTATTAGATATCCCCATTTATTACTTACCATACAATATAAGATATTTAGTTTCTTTTATTAAATGCACCCTGGCGTAACAGTTCTTTCGTTTATCTTTAAATTGATTACAAAACTGATTCATAACACCATACAAAATTTGAAGCGAAAGTTCTTTTCTAACTAAGACCAATACAGAAAATTAGAATGAGCCATCCTCATATTCTGGTTATACCATGTCCTTTGCAAGGCCATGTAATTCCTTTACTAGAGCTTTCACAGTGCTTAGTTAAGCATGGCTTCAGAGTCACATTTGTCAACACATGTCATACTCACAACCGGGTTATCAAAGCTTTAAAGGAAAATTCTATTGGGGATGAAATCCATCTGGTATCAATTCCAGATGGAATGGAACCATGGGAAGATAGAAATGATTTAATGAGGCTATGTGAAACAATGTTGAAGGTGATGCCGGGGGAGCTAGAAAAACTCATAGAAGAGATAAACAGAGTGGAAGAAGAAAAGATTGTTTGTTTGATTGTGGATGGGAGTATTGGATTTGCCATTGAAGTTGCAGAGAAGATGAAAATTAAGAAGGCTTTATATTGGCCTGCAGCAGTGGCAATTCTGGCCTTGCATTGCAATATTCAGAACATGATTGATGAAGGAATCATTGACGCTGATGGTAACGCACTCTCACTAGTCACTCGTTTCAGTTTTTTCCTTTTATTGGTATTTGTTGCAAGTTTAAGGAACTTAATTACACAACTTTCTTGGTTGTGTACTATTACAGGAACTCCAATCAAGAAACAAATGATTCAGCTCGCATACAATATGCCTGAAATGGACAGTACAAAGTTTGCTTGGGCTACCATGGGTAGCGGCTTAGCTTCCCAGAAGAAATTCTTTGACTTTATATCTAAGCACGCAGAAGCAGTGAAAGTGGCTGACAGGATCATTTGCAACTCAATATTAGATATTGAGCCTGGAGCTATATCCTTGTTTCCAGGCATTCTTCCAATAGGACCTCTTTTGGCAAGCAACCGACAGGGAAATACTGCAGGAAACTTTTGGCCAGAAGACTCAGCTTGCTTGGAATGGCTAGATCAACAGCAGCCTAACTCGGTCATTTATGTTGCATTTGGCAGCTTAACAGTCTTGGACAAGATCCAATTCCAAGAGCTGGCACTAGGACTTGAACTCACCAACAGGCCGTTCCTGTGGGTTGTGAGGCCAGACATTACTGATGATGAGAATGAAACCTACCCAGAAGGCTTTCAAGACAGAGTAGCCAATCGTGGCCAAATGGTGGGTTGGGCGCCTCAACAGACGGTTCTGAGCCACCCTTCCATTGCCTGCTTCTTGAGCCATTGTGGTTGGAATTCAACCTTGGAAGGAGTAAGCAATGGGGTTCCTTTCCTGTGCTGGCCATTCTTCTCTGACCATTTCATTGATGAGAGCTACATTTGCGATATTTGGAAGGTGGGATTGAAGTTTAACAGGGACAAAAATGGTGTCATAACTCGAGAAGAAATTAAGACTAAAGTGGATCAACTTTTTGGTGATGAAGATTTAAAAGCAAGAGCTTTGAAACTGAAGGAAAGTGCATTGAAAAGTACCGAAGAAGGTGGCCTTTCCAACAAGAATTTCAAGAAGTTCATTGAATGGATAAGGTCACAAGAACCGCCCCACGCTTAAATTAACATCAACATTTCAAGTTTTTTTTCTTTCATTGTGACTTTTGCTTTTCCGAAATAATCTATACGATTCATAAATTTTACATTTTCAATTCCTCCTGTTCTTGCTCTCAATTCCTTTTCTAGAATAGAAGTTTTGTAATTTGCAACGGCTGAATCTGATGTGAGGACTAAGTTGAGTAGACAGAAATAAGCAATCCATATGTCCTGGTTTCTTTATGTAGGACAAGATCGTGGAAATCCTATACTGCAGCTTTATATGACTTCAGAGTCAAATTTGTGAACACTGAATGCAATGTCTACATGTTTTGGTTTACTTGAGCTTTCACAGTGCTTTCTTCAATGTGGCTTCAAAGGCACATTCATTGACACAGATTATAAGCACAGGCGAGTCATCAACCCGTTACAAGAAAAAAAAAAAAAAAAAAAAAAAAAAAACTCTTTTGAAGATGGATCATCTGGAGTCAATTCCTGATGGAATGAACCCTTGAGAGGATAGAATGTAAGAATACTTTATTATTGTGGTCCATGTGTAATTAATATAAAGTATAGATTTAATAATAAATTATGCGTTAGAGTATTATTAGTTAAGTTAAAAAGATTTATATAATGCATTATACTTGAATAGGGGTGTAATTTACATATATTCATTTTTATTTAAAGTGAGGTTCTCTCCCTGTTTAGAATACGAAAAGTTATTTCTATCTAATAAGACTTACACGTTACATAAAAAAAAACACATAAGCTTAAAAGTTTCAAGTACATTGACTTAGAGTTCCAAAATATAATCAATTAAATTATTATAGAATCTGGTATGTCTTCAAAATCAATTAACTTTGTGATGATTGATAGTTTAAATTTTCTCAGATAAAATTGGCAAATTAAGATTATTCTCAAATTGATTGTTTGCCTAGATTCATGTTATTAATTTTACGTAGAAATGATGGAAGAAGGTTGAATAATGTTATACCTGTAGATACTAACTCAATATTAATTTTATTGAATAATGTTAAAGTTTCATTGAATAACTGATTTTGCCGGAGCTTTCACACTGCTTAGTTCAGTATGGCTTCAACAGAGGGTTCTGCGTCATCCTCCCATTGCCTTCTTCAGCCATCAGATTTGGAATTCAACCACGAAAGGTTCAAGCAATGGCTTCCTGTCTTGTGCTTTGGAACTCAAGGGTACCAACTCATTCTACATTCTTCACTTAAAATTTAGAACAAGAAAATCTTGTCGAGAATGAAACTTGTTTTGGGTGGATGTAATTTTGGACTGGTCATTGGCAACAATACTTCTTTTTTCTTTAGATCTGTTTATGGCAATCTGTGTTTTGACCGTCCTCACTTGGATAAAAATTCAAAGTATAAAATTTTAAATAGCTGAATCTAAGCACATTCGCGAACACATAATCAGAAATATTAAAGTTGAATAACCCTAATTAAGTTCTTAAATTATATATTGAAGTGATGCCACCTAATAATGATTCACAATATAAAATATAATTGAGAGATACATCTGGTTCATAAAAAGATTTTTATATAATGCATTTTTGACAGACATTTACATTGTTTTGGTATAACATCATTGTAAATTATGGAATGAATTTATGTATTACTATTTATTGATACATAGTTGATTTTATGCATGAACATTTTGATATATACAAGGAAATAGTATCACATGAAAAGGAAAATGAATCACCAGAAAATATTATACATCAAATAATAAGAAAGACTATATCGTAAATTTATTATAACATTCCCCCTCAAACTCAAATGGGCAAAGTGTTTGCTAACTTGAGTTTGTGATATAAGTTATGAAAGCCTCCTAGAGAGTGAGCTTTGGTAAAGGCATTGTCATTTGATCAATAAAAGATACAAAAGCAAGACATAGGGTGTCATTGACCAAATAATGATGAACAAAGTGACAATCAATCTCAATGTGTTTAGTACGTTCTTGAAAAGCATCATTGCATGCAATTTGAATGACACTTTGATTATCACAATATATTTTTGTGGCTTTAGGTTGAAAAACTCACATACCTTGTAACAACCATCGAAGGCAGAGAAGTTTAAAAGTAGTGTTTGTGATTGCTTTATACTTTGCTTTTGTACTTGAACAAGAAGTGATTGTTTGCTTATTACTATGTCAAGATATAAGAGAATCTCTTCGAAAAAAGCAATAACCAATAGTGGATAGTCTATCTGAAGGATAACCCATTTAGTCATTATCAAAATGTGCACATAGCATAAGTGAGGATTGAGTGAAAAAGTAAAACCCATAAAGCAATGTGATTTTCACTTATCAAAGGATACAAAGAATTGCCACAAAGTGAGCAATGTGAAGGGCAACCATGAATTAACTAACAATATGAATAATATATGCTCTTTATGGTTGAGTTGCAATTAGGTAGATAAAAATTCTAACTAATTGTCTATAGTGAGTAAAATCATCTAAAATAGTTTCCTCTATAAGAGAAAGCTTAACATTGGCCTAAAGTGGAATATTGATTGTTTTATTATCTGACAAACCAACATAAGATAAAAGATCAATAACATATTTGGCTTTAGATAAATAATAGTTATTACCATCAGGAGATACTTCTAATCTAAGAAAATAAGTTAAGTGGCCAAGTAATGATCATATTATCAGTATATAACAATAACAAAATGCATCTTCTATTAGTTTTATGAATAAAGAGCACATTATCATAAGTGTTAAAAGGAGAACCCAAATTGGCTTATAGTGGAGTTGAACTTGGAAACCCATGCTCATGGAGTTTGTTTAAATACATAAAAGGCTTTATGAAGATGACAAACCTATTGAGAATCTTAGGATCATTGAAAAGGTGACCATCTAGCGAAAATTTAAAACTCAATTAGAGTTCCCAAGAAAACCCACCTAGGATCTCTGTTTTTGCAAATTATAGAAATTAAAATAATAATGAAACAACCATAGGGAGTTTTAGAAAACATACTTGCGTTTGTGGCTCTACCAGTCTTTACATGGCAATTAGTTTGCTTATCCATAAGAAAGGCTAACAACATCCATGGTAATCCATAAAAACAACGATAGAGGCTTCACACACTATCAATCTACCAGAATTTATAGATGTATGGGCATTTGTTTATGAGTCACGAATATGAATGTAAGAAATAGTAAAACCAACCAGAAGAAAATGCCACACTTTAATTTATAGAAATAAGGCTACGATTATGATTGCCTAAAGTCACGCTTGTGTATGCTTGTAACTGAAACAATCATGACCAAACATCAGTATTTGGATAACTGTCCATTTTTGTACATTGTACAGAATCTACATAATGTTCCGATAATCTTATACTAATTTTGTGTATACCTGTGCATAAAGCCCATATGCTCGTGAGTCAACAAATTAGTTGAATTTTAAATTAAGTTTAACTTTGTTAAACCTAATTCAATCCAAACACTCAGGATTTTGTCAACCATCCAAATATAAGTTATGACCCTTATATGTGCACAATCATACATCAAGCTAAATCTTTCTTTTCTCTACTTTTAACATGATCCAAATGAATCTAGCAAGTCTCATATGACCATACTAAATTATATAAACACTATGACAACAATCTTATATTTCTAATGCTAATCAACTCCTATAATATAGGATCAACAAGCTCCTTACTAACTAGATAATATCCAAATTTAAGTCAAATCTAAACATAAATCATAAGTGATCTCTAGCAAGACATCATGACCACAGCAAAGTGTTAGTAAACAACTCTAAGCTTGATCAATTTGATAGTTAATACATACAATCCTTTTGTCACTACGTCTCATAAGACTAAGATATAGATTCACGTCTATCTTACAACTCTTTGTATATATAATGTCTAAACTAAAGATTGGATACCACATCAATTGATCTAAGTGTGATCATAAACTTATTGGTTTTGGATAACTTAACTAGTTAATTGATTATGTGCTCAGAATTGATGAATCTTATGATGAGTTATCATAGCCTTTGTATTGATCATGATGAAATAAATCATTCACCTTTATAACACTTCATTTATAGTGGTGTATTTAATGATGTTAAATGTATCACTTATAACATAAATCTATATGATATACCTCAAATCAAAAGACTATATGTATTTATTAAGTCGTGATAATTTATCTATAAACACCAAAAACATCATCTATATAAGATCTTTATCATTTGGCTTGTTTAGTGAACATGACCACCAAATCATGAACTCATATATAGGACTAAACTACGACCAACAGATCTCAGTGTATGCAAATTGTCATCATCTTTTGATAGAATCACTCATATTATGACAAAATCTCTACCATCACTCGTGCCCAAGGTTTAAAGTGATATTGGAATTATGGACTATTCTAGTATAGCCACTAATAAAACATATAAAAAGTATGATCAATCATCTGAATCTATCAACTTGATTCTATCATACTAAGGCACGTTATATGTTACAAAGAACAATATAACTGAAACACTTTATATTATTAATATCAATATATAACACAAATCACAATATACATAAACAATTCCATTAATATGCATCAAACCCATGGCTATAAGGCACTTACCCAAAAAAAAACCTTTTTAGATGGATGATAATATTCAGGTGGAGGTTTCATATAAAATTTCTCATAAAGGTCTCATTCAAATAGAAATTCTTCACATTTATCCAATAAAGTTTCCATTATCATACAACTGTAATTGCTATAAGACTACAAACGAAAGTGATACGAGCCACTAGAGCAAAGGTCTCCTCATAATCAATGTCATACTCTTAAGTAAAGCCTTTTTGCCACTAACCAAGCTTTATAGCATTCCACTAAGCCATTTGCATGAGTTTTAATTTTATAAACTCATTTACATCTTGTAATAGATTTATTAGGCATTATCTATTCGAAATCTTAGTTATATGGGAAAATCACGTTTTGACAAGAGTAACAAAAGTTGCATAAATTTCTGACAACTGAGAATGATATTTTACAATCCAAGTAAATTGAGAACAATCAACAAAAATCACAAAATATGTAGCACCTCTCATAATAGGTTTGAGAGATGGTCCCCAAATATTAGTATGCATAAGGCCAAAAGTAGTAAAAGAAATGGAAGTGTTATTATTAAAAGGTAAATCATGGTGTTTGCCAAGTTCACAAGAAGAACAATCAAAATTATCATTTTTACCATTTCGTAAAATACCACTAAAACATAAAGAATTCGATTAAGAGAAAGAAACATGACCAAGATGAGAATGTCAAGTAGAAAAAGACACCACAACAGCCTTTCACACATTAGATTTTATTTGAGAAAGTAGTTAAAGAGATATCAGTTCAAACATACCACCAACTTTATGTCAGGTCTTAAAGATTTGTCTCATCTATGGATCTTGCACAAGAAAACCATGATAAGAAAAATGTACTTTAAGACCAAAATCATATAATTGTCCAACCAAAGTAAGATTTAATGAAAGTTTGTTTATAAGAAAGGCCTTATATAATGATAAAGTGGTAGTGGAGATGCCATCACTATAAGTAACAGATAAACCAAAGTTATCAATAACACAAATGGCAGGAGAATATGTGTAGTGTTCTTAGATTTAAAAAGATAATAATTAGTAGTCATATGTTACAACAACCAAAGTCAAAGTACCACGATGAAGATATACTTGAAGTGACAGATAGGACTAAAGAAATAAAGGTCTTATTGATGGATGAAACTAAGGCTTGTTTTAGAGTATCGAGATCTACCTCACTAAGAAGCTCAAGTATGGTAGAAAAGTGACTAAAAGATGAACCCTCAGTGGTCGCAATGGTTATGTTAAAAGAAGAAACTTTACTAAATTTAAAGTTATATTGATTGTACATCCAGTATCAAGCTTAGACTACAACTTGAAACATTCAAAAACAACATGCCCTAGCTTGTGACAATACTAATAAGTCACTTTATGTTGTGATGTTGAAGAAGCAAGAATAGCCAAAACAATATCAATAGATAGAATAAATTGACGAGATTTCATAATAGTAAGTCAAGTTTTTTTAACACATGATTATACAATCACTATGTCAAGATTTAAAAAGGTATCCTTATGTAGTAAAGATGATAAACTGATTCAAACTCATCAGTTAAGGTCATAGTGAACTGATAGAATTGCAACTAATCTGTGTATATCACACAGAGTATAACATCATAAAGATCATGCCATTTTGGTTTGGATAATGAAAACTAATCCCATAAAGTAGCCATCTCTGCTAGAAATTCAACAGATTGACCCGATTTTGGGTGTAGTCAACTACGATTATCGTAAAGTTAAAATCGATAAATAACATTAATAGTAGACTAGCATTAAGCAAATAAATCCTAGACTTTTTTAGCAATCTGATTGATGAAACAAAAATGTTACAAAACCAAGTAATAATTTGGCAGTTTTTACCATCTATTCTTCAGTCTTTTAATATAACTAGATGTCTCTGCATCTTGTTTGATGGAGATATATCACCAATAACGCAACGTCATAATTTTTAGTCTTTAAGAAAACCAAACATCTCTTAAGCCTAAATAACAAAGTTAGTATCATTGAGAATGATCCTAATAGAGTATGAGATTTCTACCTGTTACATGAAACAAATAATAAGTCCAAAAGAAAGTTTAATCCAACTTAGTAGTCCAAGTGTAATAGGCTTAACAAAATCAATAAAATATGGCTAAAAGCAATCTAAGCCCAATACAGTAAAAAAACAGTATTAATTCAAATCGAACACAATTAACACAATCCAATAACAAAATGAGTTCAAGCCCAATAAATAGCAATGAATTCAAGCCCAATGCAAATTCAACTAGTACCCAACCAAAAGTACTACTCAACATCCAAATTCAAAAGCAATCAACAATCCAATACAATATTAAAACAAACTCATAGAACTTGACTATAATACCTTTCTATTATTATTATAATAATAATAAAAGGATAATAATAAAAAAAAATATATATATATATAACAATAATAACAATAATTATATACATCTAAATTTAAACAAATATATATACATATAAAGAAGTAGAGACAAAAGAGAAGAAAATAAGAAAGAAAGAAGAAATAGAGGAAGAGAGAGAGAGCTCCACTCTAGCCCCCAAACTGATGATTCTAAAGTCGACCACCTCCTGTACTTATTTCACCACCACCTAAGGTTCGAGCTCTAACCATCTTTGCTACTAAACAATGACTAACAATAGAGATTTGGCAAATAGAAGACTTTGACTTGATATGGCCAAACCGAGTGGAATCTAGGTGAGTGGCCACTGCCCTTGGACTCATTTCAACGAGTACTATATCAAGTCACCTTCTATTTGACTTTGATGGAATTTCAGCAACATTTTGAGGAGAGCTCTATGGTGCCCTAACAAGCACTTGAGGTAACGACTTCACTTTAATGCTCTAAATTTAATTTCTGACCTTGTGTCACGAGTAGAAGTTGAGCTAAAATTCAATATACGAGGGCAAATGGATTAAAACTATTAAATCTATTGAATTTAAGTTTAACTAAAAAGAAACGTTGTATTTGAGTGAATATATTACTTGTGGTTGTTAGTTTGGCTACTTGCAATTTTTGTTAAATTATTTCTACCTTTTATTAGTTTTGTATATATATCAATGGGTAATGCCTAATGGAGTTAGAGTGTTGGACTGCATGTGACCGACATTTCACGAGTTGTCTTTTATGATACCTATCTTTCATTTTTCTTGTTAATCATGGGAAAAATTGGATAAATCTAGACAATGATCTATTTTATATAATTGTGGTTTACATGAGTCGATTGTAGATATTACATTGAGTTACCATTTGATTTTAAATTTATTAATTTATGTTTCGAAGTTTTGATGTTAAAATAATCTTTGAATTGTTTGTTAATTATTGTGTAAATTGTAAATTCATTAAAATAGTAAAATGCAGTGAAACTGGATTGAGAATAATCTTTACCTTGATTGGAATTGTGGAATGGAGGCGTTGAAAATAGATTAACTATTGAGGACAATTCATCAACCCTAGATAGGCATTATGTTATTTGATTTATATTATTGCCAGTTTTATTAGATTGTGAATAAGGAAATAGTCGTATTATAGAAGAAATTTTGCTGAATTTTTGGTAGAGAAGTATAAGTTTAAATGGAATCTTGATTATGAATGTGTGTCTATATGTCTAAATTTTATTCAGTAATTTACTCATTGAGTTGGATGTTCACCCTTGTCCCCTACTTTTCTTTAGGTCAAGCTAAAAGGAAATTATGATTGAGATCCAAAAGTTAGTTTATATGTTACAAATTGTGTATGCATGGATTGTAATAGTTAAGATATTTTGATTATTTTTGTGTTGCTAGCTCTACTAATTGTATTTGTACAAAACTATGCATGGTTTTGGTGTATGATATGTTGGTTGAGGCTAAGTTGAATTTTCTTCTATATATGTAAGTATGTTTTTGTGGCATACATGAACTTTGTAGAGGTTGATATAACACCCTAAGGTTAGATTGGTCTTTCTAGGTCTTGAATCAAGGTTAGATGAGAGATTTCTTAATTAGAAATCAAATTCAGTGAGTTAAAAGGGTAGAATGGTCTTTTGTTGGCTTTATATGTAGTTTGTGGAAGGAGCACGACCATGCGTCTTTGGACACACGCCTATGTGTCCTTTTCTCGCCATGCACGCTCGTGCATCTAACTATGTACGCCCGTGCATGTCTGTTGGTATATAAAGTCAGACTTTTTTCCTCCGTCAGTTTCAGCGAGTTTCTTATCCATTTTCCTTTTCCTTTCTCTCCAGCTAACCCTAATCAAGTGAGAGAGAGATGAGTCAGCTTTTAGCAACCAATCCAGCCAAGTTTCAACCAGAGATAGAGAGATTGAAGTCGTTAGCAGTTCCAGGTAAGTATCTTCTTACCTTCTTTCTGTTTCTATGAGTTATGTTTCTTTGGTTGGGTTAATTCAATTATAGAAGCATGTTTCTAGTGTAATAGCATGTTTATGAAATGATAATGAAGAAATATATGAGAAACCTAAAGGTAGAAGCATGCTTAGTTCCCTTGATGCATGAGTTTGTGTATTTGAGGGTTTAGAGAGATTTTTTGTATGATTTGGCTATGAATGATGGGGAAAATATGTAATAACAGTATATGTTGCATGTTCATATGTTATAGTATGTTTGATTGAAGTTTGATGAGATTTGGGTTGAGTTTTGGTAGTGATCTTACGTGTTTCAGCCATAGTGTCGAAACAGAGCTGGATGTACGCTCATGTGTTCGTGCATGCATGCCCGTGCATTTTGGGTTTTTAGCAAGGTTACGACCGTGTATGCGAGTCATGCACGACTAGCTTATAGTAAGGTCACGACCGTGCATGTTCATGTCACGACCGTGCACCAGTAAAAAATAAGAAAATGTAGAGAATTTACAGAGCCTTGCACGGTTAGGTTGCACGACTGGCTCACGGCCCATGCAGGCTTATGCACGCCCATGCGTTCGATAGTGCACGCCCGTGCGCTTAGTGAAAATGAGAACCTTCCTTTCTTTTCAGCAAAATTTCAGTAATAAAGCAGCTAATTGAATATTCTAAGTGGAATAACACATGAAACAACTCATGTTGAATAAGAATAAGTATAAAGAAGGAAATGATAGAGAATTTGGTTGTTCCTACGAGAAATTTAATAGAATTCAAAAACAACTTAAATAACAGCTTTTGATCAGAAAACAGATAAAAATAGGAAAACAACAACAAATACAGTTTATACATACGGTAATAGAAATAGTAAAACAGTGACGAATATAGTAAATGTATATTCCTTTTGATCTCCAAAATCTTTCCCCAGCAACCTTATTTTGTTTACAGTGTCAAGGAGTTTGGAGGAATATTCCTTCACTGTTTCCCCATCCTTCATTCTTAACATCTCAAACTCTCTTTTGAGAGTTAAGAGTTTTAAAATCTTTACCCTTTCACTTCCTTCAAAATTCAACCTTCAACTTGTCCCAAGCTTTTTTAGGAGTCTCACATGCCATTATCCTGGTGAAAATCACATCTAATAAGGCTGAGTGTAGGCAAGTAAGTGCCTTTGGTTTTCTTGCCAAATCCTCTTCATGTTTCTTCATTTGAGCTTAGGTTGGATTAGCTCTCAATGTTGGCGGATCAGTGTTATTTTCCACCACATCCCATAAACTTTGGGCCTTCAAGTATGCCTTCATCTTGATTGCTCAAATATGATAGTTCTCACCATTGAAAATTGGAGGACCAATCCCTACTGTATTGCTGGAAGTCATATCTCTTTTTCACAGATTGTTTGATCTCTCACCTTTCAAACACTAAAGAAAATTTTTCAGTTCACAGGTCCCTCAAGACATAATGCTCTAATACCATTTGTTAGTTTTTGATTTCTTTGAAAGTTAGAGGAGAGAATTCTACACTGAAGCTTCCTTAGCCATCATCCGTACTTCATTTTGTAAAAGAAAAAATACATGTATAAGTTTACAAAAATATATTTCAGATTTTAGCAGGAAGTCAAACCTATTTCCTCAACTACTTCTATCAATTTATAGTTTTACAGACAAAAGTTATATAAATGAAGGAGAACCATTCCTTTCTAATCAAAACTTCAAAATATCTCATGATTTTCTTCTTGACTAAAGAGTATTCTAGAAAAATCTTAAACCTTAACAACTTCCCCTATCTTTATAAAATAAAGCAAAGTTTGTTCAAGGGAACATTTAAAACAGAAAACAAAAATGAGTCCTCCACATATCCTGGCAATTCCTTTTCCAGCACAAGGCCACGTAATTCCTTTTCTGGAGCTTTCACTATGCTTAGTTAAGCATGGCTTCAGAGTCACACTTGTCAATACAGATCATACTCACAACCGGGTCATCAACGCTTTACAGGAAAATTCTTTAGGAGATGGAATCCGTCTGGCGTCGGTTCCAGATGGGATGAAACCTGATGATGATAGGAATGATTTAGGGAAGTTATGTGCAGTAATGCCAAAGGTGATGCCTGGTAAGCTGGAAGAGCTCATACAAGATATAAACAGAAAAGAAGAAGATAAGCTTGTTTGTGTGATTTCTGATGGGAACATTGGATTTGCTCTCAAAGTTGCGGAGAAGATGAAAATTAAAAAGGCTGCCTTTTGGCCTGCATCAGCCGCTATTCTTGCCTGCTTGTACAGTATTCCAAAGATGATTGAGGATGGAATCATTGAAACTGATGGTAACACATTTTTTATCTTTATGTTTATCTCCCTTGGTAAATGTTATTCTTTTATGTCATTGTTATTACTATTACTGTCTGTTGAGCCTAAGTATAACGTGATCTGTGCCTGTTTAAATTCGAATTGAATGATCCGATTTCAAGTTAGGATAGATACAGTTCAAGATTAAGTTAAGTTGACTAAATCGAGTTGCTGGAAAATCCCGAGTATATTTACTTTTTTCTACGACTTTTCATGCGCTGACCTCCCTTTTATTCTCTGGTGATTTTCCAAAATCTTATCCAACAATTTTTTCATCGATCAAAAAATCAAGTTCAATCTTAAATCGACCATTTTGGATTTAAGTTGAACTTGAGTTAGCTTTTTTTTGAAAAGCTCTGGTGAATTCAAATTCGTCACTAACTTAAATGTTTGTTTCATTTATGATTCATGTCTTGAATTATTGTGTACAAATTGTTTCTAGGAACACCAATCAAGAAACAAATGATTCAGCTTGCAGACAATATACCTGAAATCGACAGCACAAACTTTGTTTGGTGCAACATTGGAGGCGGTTTAGCCCAAAAGACACTTTTTGACTACATATACAAGAACACAGAAGCTATGAAAATGGCAGATACCCTTATTATCAACTCAACGTATGACTTTGAACCTGTAGCATTGAACTTGGTTCCAAAGATGCTTCCAATAGGACCCCTTTTGGCGAGCAACCGACAAGGGAGTTCAACAGGATACTTCTGGCAAGAAGACTCAGCTTGCTTGGAATGGCTTGATCAACAGCAGCCTAACTCAGTCATTTATGTTGCATTTGGCAGCTTCACAGTTATAGACAAGATCCAATTCCAAGAGCTGGCACTAGGACTTGAATTCACCAACAAACCATTCCTGTGGGTTGTAAGGCCAGACATAACTGATGACGCTAATGAAGCCTTCCCAGAAGGGTTTCAAGAAAGGGTGGCCAACCGTGGGAAAATGGTGGGTTGGGCGCCGCAACAGAAGGTTCTGAGTCACCCTTCCATTGCCTGCTTCTTTAGCCATTGTGGTTGGAATTCCACCATGGAGGGTTTAAGTAATGGGCTTCCTTTCTTGTGCTGGCCATACTTTGCTGACCAGTTCATGGATGAGAGCTACATTTGCGATATTTGGAAGGTGGGACTGCGGTTTAAAAGAGACGAAAGTGGTATCATAGAACGAGAAGAAATTAAAAGTAAGGTAGATCAAGTACTTGGTGATGAAAAATTTAAAGCAAGAGCTTTGGCACTCAAGGAAACTGCCATAAAAACTGTTAAAGAAGGAGGTCAATCGAACAAATGTTTCAACAGTTTCATTGAATGGATCAAGACCTAGGAAGTTGCCACAAAGACACAAGCGATCATAAGGGATCATTTTTAAGCAAAATAAAACACGCACGTAATAACAACTTGGAAACTTCTACATTACAACCAGAATTTTAATTTCATCGTCTATTTCTCTTTTACGATTTATTAGAAGTCTTTGTTTTCGTTTTTATTTGCAATAGTCTTTTGTATTGCGAGGAATAAGAGGCAAGCAGTTGCGTTTAGTCCTGATATTTCTGGAGGCCACATAAAACTATAATAATTACAGTTCGAGCTGGCTGCATCTCAGCAACAAACTGAACAGAAAAGAAATGAGTCGTCCACATTTTCTTGCAGTAGCTAGCTTGGCCTCCACAAGGCCATGTCATTTATTTACCTGAAGCATGGCTTCTAGCGTCACCTTTGTAAAATCTGTATAATTTAATGTATGCCATTACCTATTACCTATATTTCAATCCCGTTATTAATTTAATAAAAAAATTAATGCAAGCTACCTGAAGGCCGAAAAGCACTTTACAGCCACCAGTCATCCACCATGCAGCCAGCCAGCCAACCAGCCACCACCCCAGCAGAAACGCAAATGCAAAGCAGCCACTACGCAAGCAGCACCATAAAAAAACTAGAGATGCAAGCTTCATATTCTTCGTTTTAATAAAATAGAGGTTCAGTTCTTTGAGAATCTGAGTCTTTAAAATATAGGACTGATTCAAAAATATTTATAATCCTAGACAATAAACAAATTTGATATATATAAAACCTTTTTTTTTTTTTTTTTTAAGAGTCTAGACCTTATTTTTTCCTAAACATGGGTTTTAATGAGTAAAGCACTCAACTGCCCTGCCTAAACAAATTGATTTTCTGTGATTATAACTCATGCATATACCACCTAAACACATAGCACACGACGATAGGCCGATGAGATATCACAAGCAAGTCCATTTCAGTTGTTAAGGGCAATCTTTTGGAAGCCTCTATATTTAGGCAGTCGAAATTTTAAGATGGGTTGGATATGGTGTTTAATACTTTAACCCAAATTATTTTGGGACTAGCATGGAAATAATAACCTTCCCAAAAATATATATTTACGAAAAAAAAAAAATAATTGTATTCAATATCTAACATTAAATATATAGTATTATTAAATTACCTCATTTTATATTTTTTCAAATAAAATAAAACCTTAGCCATTACAACTTTATTTCTTCATTGAATTACTTTAAATTGATTTCTTATCATCTTCTGCATATCGTGAATATTTAATATACAATTACTGATATAGTATATTTTTTTCAACTGTTTAATTGTAATTTTTCTCTTATATATAGTCAAAATAAGTAGTTTAGGTAATTATGATTTTACATTATTTGAAATTAAAATTATGACTATTTTTTTTTTTTATAATTTGTTAGAATAAGCTTGTGGTAGCATTATTAAACTGAATAAAAATTTTATACGAGATAGTTAAAAATGTTATTTATCATTTTGATTTTTCTTTCATCAAATGGTGATTCAACCCTTATCAAGCAAAATTCCTTTAAACCTAAGTCCACCTTACCTTTAAGAATGAATAGCGAGACAAACACATACTCTTAACACAAATCAACCTAGCTTACAGATAGAAACCGCTACCCCAAAGAAAGCGACGTAGTATTTCTCTCTTATCCCGTCGATATAAATGATCAATTTTGTGTTTATATAAATAATCAATAATTTTTTAATCATATCAAGACCTATAATTATCCCTCTTTTATGTGAAACAAAAATGAATTTAAATTTAAAATTAAATTTAAATGTAATCTATAAAATTATGACGTTACTTTTAGAACTAAAAATAGAATATTATAAAGTCGTTGAGAGCATAACCCAAAGCTGAAGGCTTCGGGATTACAATATTCTCCGATGCAAGAACAGTGTAAATTACTGCATAGCTTATATAACATTACATTTTATTTTCCTTTCCTTGTTTATATGCATTAATATATACTACCTGCCCACTGAACTTGGCAATCAATAATTGTTAATGACTTAATGATGTACAGGGCGGAATTAACAATCCAGGAGATATTGGAACAGTAAAAATAAAAGGCACATGAAACAAATCGAGCAGAAGCACTAGTAATCGCCGATATGATTAAAGTGTTTGATATGATTACTTTTTTCTCATGTTCAGATGAACTTTAGCCTATATTTTTTTCACTGGTAAGTCATAGTGATCGACAAATATATTCAACCCATCAAAAGAACTCAGCAACTTTTCCAAATTCCTCACGGTGTAGGCACCAAGGCGTGCAATTGCACTTTCTTGTGTCTGCCCCTTTCCGTGTTAGTTGACTGCATTCTCAGCTTCACAGGTACAATTTGATCTTACAGACAAATAGCAAGGAAATGCATGTGATTTACTTTATTCTGCATGCAATTATATATATTAGAAGTCATGGTATGCTTTAAGTTAAAGAGAAGATCGATGGGTTGTTTTATATTTATATAATATTATATGTCTAGCTTCGGTGTTAATAACTATTTTGAAGTTCTCAATATATTGCATGAAGAAGGTTAGAACAATATCTAATATAGGTATCCCTGGATAGAAACTTTTTTGCTGTAATTCTGAACAAAATTTATTGCATGCAACGATCAATGAACGGCCTAAAATTTTGCAGTTATCACCGTCATCGATCCTTATTGTAGTCACTATCCCTATCATTATCATCATCGCTAATTTATGGCAGAGAGAGAGGAGAAGGAGCTCTCTTATGTGCTGGTGATGATTGATGAGTAGAAGAGAGGAAACCCGTTTCTCATGTTGATTTTGTCCTTTACTTATATTGGTAGAGTTGTGATCTCTGATTTCTTTCTGTCTGATACGTTATGAGAGGCACAGAGCTTTATAGTTAACATTGATTTATTGATTTCTCTTCTCTTTTAGGGATTGATATTGCTTCCGTTACTGCTGTTGTGTCTTTTATTAGCCTTTAATAAAAGATCGAGAGAGGCGTACCCTAGAAACATAGAAGGGTAAAAAGCTAGCAAGTCAGGTTCAGAGCAAATTAAATTACTTGAACGTGTTACAGTGAATAATGCAAAGATGGCAGAGATGGCAAAGCTGCGTATCCTCTCAGCCATGAAATAATCAAACTCCATACATATACACATCAACTAATAAACATATATACAGCTAGTTTTGTTGTACTCTCTGTCTTTTCCTTTACATCTTCCTTCACGAATATTGAGAGGATTTCTCTGCTATGAACTTTGAAATAATTTCTTATCTGTAAACTCTTCCAATAGCCAGAGAGACTCATAGAAGACAACTGAAGCAAAGGTTTCAAAATGTAACAGCACAAATTGGTTCCAAAATCTAGCTTTAGTATTAAGAAACAGCATTTTCCCATCAGGCATGCCGTAAATTTGTAAAGGTCGGCCTGGATTACTAGCTAGTAGCTCGTATCATGAAAACTATATATTTGTCAACGACTTTTGCATGATTTAAGTTAAAAACTTACTTTGAAACCCCTCCCTAGAAATATTTTCTAAATTCTCTTCTTCTAAGCTATGTAAATTTGAATCTAAATATATTTAATTCGATGAAGAATTGGGACCATTCAATCAAGACCTTGAAAATAAGAGCTATTAATAGGACTGTGGCATCAAGCTGAGTTGATACTGCAAAGGTCTCACCCTGTGGGCAATAATTTTTTGAACTGCACAAGCCTGTCATTGGCAATGGAGTGGCAAGGCTGACACTAGTTTAGATGATCTTTGAATCCTCTACTTAATTAGTTGGAAGGATTGGATCGGTCTCTTACAGACACATGCAAAACATTTAACGCTTCTTTGTTTCAATTTCCTTATTATAATCAACATTTTAATGCTTTTCTTTCAATTCCTGATGACCAAACATTTTCGTAACTTTAGATCAATGACGAAGACTTGTGTCTGGAATCTGGGGACCATTTATTTGACAATATATAATGGAGTCCTTGCTTTGGATCAGTCGATCTGAATGGTGTGTGAAACTTTTCTACTATTCACTCTTGAGATGCCCACCGCCACTTCAACTACTTGACTTTAGAAAGAAGAAAAAGAGAGGTTGCAAAACCCTAAAGGTTTCTCTCCCATCCCTTTCTCCCAGCAAAACAACCGGGACGGTGATTCTATTTTTCTCTCTCTCTGTTTTTTAAATGAGTAGGGACGAGAAGTTTTTGAAGACGCATCAGATAAAAGTTAAAACAGAAGAAACCAGCTTCCAGTACTTTTATGATCAATAATCCCTCTTCCTTTCAGAAACAACTTGTGCTACGTACACTGCTACAAGCCACAGTTTAGGCTTTCTCCTGTTAATTTATATTTCTTTTACCTTTTCTCAAAATAAATTTATATTTCTTTTACCTTTTCTCAAAATAAAAATAAATTCAAGAAATTAACACAATAACTTTTATGCTTCTGCAGAGAAAAAGTAAGAGATTCTTTGAAAAGTAATTAAAAATGGAGAGAAACGATAATTTTTCTTCTGCACACAGCCCAGTTATTGAATTTTCTTTGTGTTCTTTAAGATCAGGCGATCTAATTTTCCACATAGAAATTCTACATAATTATACAAAAGGGATCGATGATAATCATACCATTTTCGTTTGTTGCTTTCAAGGGTTAGGAATCGCATTGTTTTGCGTGTATTGCTGGCGAAGTTTTCTACTAGTTTACTGGTAAAGTGAAGCTCATAAATTTTACCCAATTTGGCAGAAAACAATTTCCACCACTCATAGACTTAATATCAACTACTTTTGGCTTCATTCTTCTGTTTCCCTACCATTACTGGTTGGATTCATGCTTCTTTAATAAGATAGCTTTATCATAAACCAAATTTCAAAAGCAATCTAGGGTTTTGAAACTGGGATCCACATGAATAAAAATATAATGATTGAAGAAGTGAAATCCACGTAGGATATTCTCAATGCCCTTTTCAAAGAAAAAATGTATAAAGAATTAAACTCTCATACGTCTCTATTTACTTTCCTAAATGTTAAAAAAGAATCAATATTTATTCCATTGCCGGTGTCATCCTTTAGCTTAAACAATTCAACTTGCTCCATGCATGACTCTCTCAAGGAAAAAGTTGTGTTGCGTGGTCCTCTTTTGATAATAAAACTGGGTGGGGTGGATGCTTAGAAGGAAATAACGTACGTTGGTCCCTCACCTATGTGAGGAAGCTTCTCAATGTTATCAAACACACACCAACATGTCTTGGAGTGTGGACCACAATCTTTCAACCCCATGAATGGAACTTATCCAACTTGATAATTTCCTTATTGTATTCTTTCAAATCTTCTCCTCCATGTGAAGGTCATTGGCTGCTGCTCGATTAGTTTATCTCCATTATTTCATTTTGTCTGGTCCGATTGTAACTGTTTAGCTTCTCCTTTTTATGGTTCATTTTTAGACTGCCTTCTATATCATATCACAATTGATATCGTGATAGTTACACCACTTTCTTATTTAATGTATTCGGCTGGATGTTTAGTTCCATGCTCTTGAAGTCAAGTTCTTTATGTTTAGTTACACATTTAACTAATGCCTTCATATTTTGATCACATGAAGACATCTTTGTACTAGGCGTGCATTTAGCAACCCCATGTGATAGAGTTTCAGCTGCAAACCCTTTTGTAGTTGTCGATAAAGCATGCATGCCATGCCACTTTACAAATTGGCAGCCTGCATGGTCCCCCGTTTAAATTATAGAGATATGGTTTGTGTATAAAAAGAGATAAGATTCTAAAACATTTGTAAACCTCAGATTAAACACACATGTTGGGACCTTAACAAAGAAACATTAGCCTGATGGTTTCATTGACACAATTATTGAACAGTACGCGTTATGAAGGAAATGATAAGGTTTCAATTACTACGTTTATTGCTCTGATGGTGAAACGTTACATGTGGCAGCATGTGAGCCTTTGCTTTTTGTTCATTTCTTCTGTGGATCATGGTCGGTTGGATTCCGGCATCTTCCTTTCTCATATGCTTCAACTTTCATCAATAAGTTTATTCGCTAGCTGCAATTAAAACCAGAATTCAACCTTGAATTCCTTATATACCAAATTCTAAAGAGGAGCTGGCTTTCAGACTGTGATGTAGAATCAATACATTTCTACTACAGATACCAAAAGAAAGCATCAAAATTTGGTCATTGGTGTAAGTTCACATGGTCTCAGTTCTTGCAAAAGTATAACTTACAATAATTCCATCCTTTCGGCTTACAAGAATATGTTAGTTTCTTCTTCTCTGCTTAACCACAGATCAAAGAAAATTTTGTTCTTCAATAGGCTAGACATAATTACCCAAAAGATATGAACTTGAGAGCTAGCCGTTCACAGATCCAAAATCAAGTTCTCTGAGTCACAAGAGATAGCCTGTTTAGGCCTTCATCAGTGGCCTTCTCTTCTTCCCACTATTTATGCACAATATGGTAACTTTTTTTGGATATATAGTTTCCTTTTTCAATGTTTCTAATAATTCCTCTTTACTTTTACGAGTTACTTTTAAATCTTTAATTAAGCATTGGATGTAATACTTGTTCTGTCTTCTTTTCATGAATTATAGGATACCTCAGGAAGAAACTTTTGAGGCAAAATAGGTATGAAAAAATATGTAGAGATACATATGTTATATTTGCTAGTTCAGCTACATATGCATCAATAATGAGAGACATAAAATGATTTCAAGTTCAAAAGATCAAGCAGATTCTTCCACAAAACCAGCTGAAGGAAATGCCAGTGATGGCAAGATGATTAAGGCTTCATCTAGTACTTCATCACCATGGTTAAGGTTGAAGGATCCAAGAATTGTGCGTGTGTCGCGTGCTTTTGGAGGTAAAGACAGACATAGTAAAGTTTCTACTATAAGAGGATTGAGAGATAGGCGAGTGAGGCTTTCTGTATCCACTGCTATTCAGTTGTATGATCTTCAAGACAGACTTGGACTTAACCAACCAAGCAAAGTTGTTGATTGGTTGCTCAACGAGGCGAAGCATGAAATTGATGAACTCCCGCCCCTCCCAGTGCAACCATGGAATTTGGGACTAACCCATCAGCAAGATATGTCTTCTAGTGAGGCAGGAACTTCTCAGCCTAACAGAGAAGGGTTTAGGATCAATGGCAGTATTAATTGGGAAGATGGAGATGAAGGATTGCCCAGATCAAATACTATTTGGGGTTCTAACGCTCCTTGGAGGGCTAAGTCGAAAGAAACTGCAAGGGAACCAGCAATAAATGAGAAAGAAACTTGGACAAGGGGAAGTCATACGGAGAAGCAAGGTGTTAATGAAGGGCAAGGAGCAGAAGTTTCATCAATCAACTTCTTACCTAGACCCAAAAATTCTTCCTTACCAGGTTTGTTGAATAATGCTGTGCCTTATGGTTCATATTATCATTTGGAACCTTCAAATTTTCCTTTGTCTCATCAATTAGGAAGTCATCACGGATTTACATCCCAAATAGAAGAGCTTCATAACTTCAACGTTGTGCCATTGCCATCCACATTGTCCCTATCATCCGGCTCTCAGATTTTGGTATGTCCACCACCCAGAACAACACAACCACTCTTCCCTTCACATGTTACAGCTTCTGTCGAGATTGATCCGAGACAAGTCAACCAGTTTCAAATGTTGAGCTCCAGCAGTTCACACAACCTCTTTTCAAATTCTCTTTCCCCGCCTTTTCAATCCATAAGCCAGTCCATGAGACCCTTCCATTTTAGTATGACTCCTATGCTTCCTCCTTCGCACAGCAACAGCAATAGCAAGTCAGAAAAAGACCAAGAGTTTCCTTCTAAATAATTGACATGAAAGCAGTACAGGAATTGAAGGAAAAGGAAATAAATCTCCCTCTTTTAAAGAAACAAGCATGGTTCAAAATATATGATTCAGAAGAGAGGAAAAGGTACTGTTCTTTAAATCAGTTTATTCTTAGTTAACTTATTCCACTTCGCGGAACATATCATAAATATATATATATATATGCAGACAATCTCTTATTAAATATACGGAGATTACAAATATTATTTTATGTTTGATTCTATAAATTAAGTTAATCAGATGACTGAAAATCGATCCTCCATTTTGGTTTATTTGAATGTCAGAAGGAACAAGAAATAGAATATACATATACCATGCTATATCAATACTTTGATACTGGAGTGACAACAGCATATAGACATATATATTGTTCATAATTCATGTTTTTAATTAGTTGAATGGCCACAGTGAAGGCTATTTGTTTAGTGTATAATTAAACTCTTCAATATGATTAGTTCTTATGTTGCATCTGAAATTTGGTTAGTATTCTGAAGCACGATGAGGATAAGAAATTTATTGCATCTTTACAATGTTTGTAAAAGTGGACTTTTTCATGTATGCCATGATCATTATTATTAGCTTGCTTTATGTTTTTAGGTGCATATATTCGAGCTCATGAGATAGCTTGTATATGTAATCCGCTGCTCCGTTTAACTCTAGCAAGAAACCTTAGGAGTCATAGTTCGGAATCCTGAAGGAGAAGGAGAAAAAAAAATGTTCATTTTCCTTTTAGAAAGAATATATCCTGATAACTAATTTAGTAGATTAATTCTTTGAGCTACTTCGAGAATGCAAGGAAGGATATACAGGCATGTTGTAGTGTCAACTTTTACACTGGTACCAACAAGATAATGGATCAAGGTCAATAGCATGTTTTCTATTGAAAAAACTGCAAGCTTGTGGTCCTTTTAAGTCTAGTGAAATGAAAAACAACAAATGATAGAAGATAAAGAAGCAAATAAGAGAAGTAGACTTGGAAGTCTTGTTCTTTTTATTCCTACATGCTTTCGACCTGAGGCCCCATGGTATTCTTAATTAATTAGTCTCTCCATCCATAAGCAAGATAATGGGAATTTTTCAAATAAATGTATAGGAAAATGAGTTGCTCAATGTCGATTTAAGGATGAATGAGTACTTGTAGTTGGCTGGAAGCATGATTGATGATTCTTTCGAAAGTGTCAGATTCATGCAAATAGTTTGGAATATGAAAGTAAAGATGAAAAGGATTAATTCTGAAGTTTTTTTTCCTTTTTTTCATAAATTGGTCTTGCAATAGGTAGGCATGCAAGTGTGTGTATATGTATATGTGTTTGAATATGTTTTGCCTGCCTATCTTTTGCTGGAGGTAAAAATCTGACATGTTCTAGGTAAATCTTAATTGCTTAACCTAGACTTGCAACATAAAAAAGCCTCACGAATCCCCATCTACAGAGCACTAGTTGCCCCAGTAATAATTATATTTCATGTATGTACACTCAATTTAAGGTATGTGTATATGATATTCTACTTAAGTATATAAGAAGTTTTTTCTAACTCATGGCAACTTTACCCTAAAAACAAATTCTTCTCTCTGTTTGGTGGGAAGAGGATTTATCGATATAAATAGACATAAAGATAGAAACAGTTCTTTAAAACAAGAATGAAGATAAATATATCATTGTCTTGTACTTATTTCTAAATTTTAATTTATGAAAATTTTTATTATTTTTTAATTATTTATCATAATATCATTATTATGTTAATACTTAAACGAAATGGGTGGGGAAAAGAAGGGGATGACAAGAGAATTATCCCCTATGATAGGGAATAAAGATTTTCTGTAATCTCTTATAAAAAGACAAGAAAGTGATAGAAATGTGTGTTACTTTATAAAGACAAGAATGGAAATATCCATCTCCATTAATCTCCTCCCTATTGTTATCTCTAAAATTGCATACTTAAGTTATCTATATTCACTTATCACAAAATAATTATAAGGTCGTGATCTAAATTTTGTCATCCTTTTAATAGCATATGCGTGTGCATTGTAGTTGATATTGAATTATTGATGGCATATAGAGATGGATTTGAGTTGAATTGGCTCGATGTTTGACTTGAATGAGTCAAATTTAAGTTATTTTTCATCAATTTTTCTTTTTCTTTAATTTTTTCTATGACGATTCTTTTTTTTCTTCATTTTTGATAACATTTCTATTTCTTATTCGAAAACACTTAAAACTCATGTCAGTTCCAGCTATATCTAATTACAAAATCAGCTCGGCACTGAGAATAAAAAAGCATCAAAATGTATAATCAGATAAGAATGATAGAACAGATTCAAAGCCTGTGTGTTTCCTCTCACGGAAACTCCAAATTCAGTCAAAAAACTTCGAAATTATAAAGGGTGGCGGGTCAAAAATATAAAACTTGTCTCTTGAATTCAAAAACGACTGCCCAGATCTAAATTTGAGGCCCAACAAAACGATTACTTCGTTTATCGGTAACCAAAAGCCCCCGGCGAGGATCGAACTCGCGACCTTTCGCTTACGAAGCGAACGCACTACCACTATGCTACGGAGGCAAGTGGCTGCTCAACTTTATCAATATTCTTTTTGTTATTATTTCAAATATAAAAAATAAAAATATTGTCAAATATAAAATATTTTTAATTTTAAATAAATAAATAATGCATTAACAATAAGATGATAACTTTAAAAATGATTTAATAAATTAATTTTATGATTTGACAGTATAAAAGAAGGAAAAAAAATTAAATAAATATAATTTTATTCTTTTTTCCATTTATGAAATTGTTTCAATTTTTGCGTGTTTTTCTTTGCGGGTTGTATATGCAATACGTGTAGAATTTTGAAATTGTCAATTTTCTAATTAAGACATGTAAATATCAAAATGTATGCATACGAACTAAATATATGTATAGAGAAAGATTTCAACACCTTTATAGATTTTCGAAGATTTGGGAGATATTCTAACAACGTAAATAGATGAAATAGATATATAAATAGTTGCATTTCATATTTTACTCGTTATAGTGTAAAAGAATTTCATATTTGACACCGATTTTGGTGTAAAAACATGTACGTTTTACATTTAAATATATTAGTCCAACTTTAAATAATATGCATAAAATTTGATAATATTTTCAGTTGAAATAATTTGTAATATATGTGTTTATGCATAGTGACGAAAGTTAAAGACGAAAGAATATAAAAAAATCGTCATTTTCTATGTACAAATTATATGCATACCATGATACATGCGATAATGTAAAAAGTTGCCGATTTTGAGTTTCATGTGTAACATCGTATCACTCATGTATGGGTATGTATAAAAATGAAAATAGTTTCATAAAAATAGAAAAAAGTGAATAGACTTGTATTTTATTTAATAAAATTGATATGATATTTTAAAAAATATCAAATAATTATTCCCGACACAAGGTTTGATTATCTGTAATATTCCCTTTTTAAATTTTTTTGTAAAATACAAAAAATAATTCATGATAAACAATATTTTATCCCAAAAATTTTATTAAATTATTTTTTACTACTAACTTATATTACTTTTAATTAAAAATAATTAAAATTTTATTAGCATAAATATAAATAGGATAGTTGATGATATATAATCGCATCTCTGAAGAGTAAACTTAATTTTTAAAAATGTTAAGATATTAATAAGTTTTTTTTATAAGTTTTTTTTAAATAAAAAATGAGGTGTTTTAAAATTTTAAAATTTCAATAAAATTTTTAATAGTTTTCAAAATAATAACTATATTCTTAAAAAATAAAATAAAACACAAAAAAATATAAATATAAATATTATATCACAAATTATTAATACAATAATCATATTTTTTAAAAACGTTAGGTAAATATAATAACATTTAAAATAAAATTTAAAAGTAAAAAATTTACAACCTATAATAAAAATTAGTTATTATAATATTTTAAAATTTTTGAGACAAAAAATATTTAATTATTATTTTATTATAATATTTAAATAAAATAATATAAAATAATAAAAATATAATATTTTTATTATTATATTTTTGTAAAATTCGCATCTAATTTTAATAAAAGGATCAAAAAAATAATTTTTTCCAAAGTGGACATTTTATTAAACCTTGGGTTTTGAACTTTAAAAAATACACAAATCAAGCAAGGACAGGTGGCAGAAGGAAGATGGCTTTTATCCTACCTACGTGTACTTATCACTTCCTCTATGCCTCGCATTTCCGTCTATAAAAATTTTAGACCTTTCTGGGATTCGGCCCTTCGGTTAGTTCAATCTTCAATTCCCTTTTTCAATCTATATGTTTTTCTAGGGTTTTTGAATTCACTGTTTAAACTTAAACCCTACGTAACAGAATTTCAAAATTTTAAAAAATATTCTACTTAGGAACAAGCCCCTTAGCATTAGGGTTTATTTCTCGGTGATCCGATCGGATTTGATTTTAGCTGTTGTCAGCTCAAATTCCTGCTTCTTCAATGCTGGAAATTGTACGGAAGGACTTGAGATGAATGGTAAGCATTGTTTTCGTCAACTGTTTTGAACCAGTATTGCTTTTGTTTCGGTTTTGTGAGAGTGAGTTTCTAGGGTTTTGTGCAAGAAAAGATAATTGAACTCTGCGTGCGTCCAAATGGAATATTGATTACAGTTTGTTTCATTATTTTTTTAGGTTTTGTTTATTAATGTGATTTGAAATATTAAAATGATTCAGAATCTTTGAATTTTTTTTTTTTGTTTTTTTTTTTATAATTTTATTAGCAAACTCGAAGAAGCATGACTGATAAAATAGAGTAGTGGGTGATTGATGTTAATATTTGGGAATATCTGGAATGGAATGTGGAGTCTGGCTACAACAGTAGGAGCTGTAAGTGATATGAGGAGTTGAATATGAGCGATGGAGATGGGGAGAGTGGAAGTAAGCATGGAAAACCACACGCAAAGAAAAAATTTGGTGGCGATGACTTTGCCCAAGCGATTGCCAACATTGCTGTAGCACAGGTATGCGAGAGAGTGGGGTTTCAGACTTTTCAACAGTCTGCTCTTAGAACATTGTCTGAAATTGCTATGTGGTATGTACATAATATTGGAAAGACTGCACATTTCTATGCAAATTTAGCTGGTAGAACTGAGGCTAATGCTTTTGATATCCTTCAAGGATTAGAAGAGTTGGGTTCAACACAAGGGTTTACAGGTGCTTCTGATATTGATCACTGTCTTACAAGTTCAGGTGTAGTTCGGGAGCTTATTCAGTATGTTAATGAAGTTCAGGATGTCTCATTTGCCTATTCTATACCACATTTCCCAGTTGTTAAAGATCGAAAGCCAACATCCAGTTTCTTGCAAATTGGAGAGGAGCCTCCTGATGAACACATTCCACCTTGGCTGCCTCCTTTCCCCGATCCCCAGACTTATCTTCAATTGCCCACTCAGAATGAGAAAGTAACTGATTCTGAAACTGAGAAGATCGAGTTGGGAAGGCAGAAGAGAAAGATGGAAATATCAATGTTGAATTTGCAGCAGCAATTTTCTGGCAGTGGACCGCAAGGACCTTCTTCATTTGCCCATGGAAACAATTCTAAAGATAAACAGGCAGCAGAAAATAACCCATTTCTTTCTGCACCCTTGCATTTTGAGGAGAAGGAAGTATCTTCTGTGGCTGTTCCAGCTAAGCTTTCAAAGGAAGTTGCTTCCAAAAATCACGTTGCAGAAAATCGTGGGGTGGTTAATCACATTTCAGTGCTGCAGACATTTTCTCCAGCTGTTGAAGCAATGAAGAATAAGTTGTGTGATTCTGAAGAGGAACAGAAAAAGGTTCTTATGAACCTGAGGCCTGGTGTGCAATTTAAGATTGGACTTGGAAAAAAGTCATTGGGTAAGCCATTTAAATTGGGTCCACAGCACAGGGATGTTGAGATGATTTCTCATTGGTTTTGCAAGGATGATCAGAAGGATGAGAAGAAAAGGCGAGCTGAAAAAATCCTGAAGGATTCTATGGAAAACACTGAGGAACTAGCTCAGTTGTAAAGTATTTTATTTTTATTAGAGTTTGTATACTTCCTTAGGAAACTTGGATTCAGCTTAGTTAAAGACATGGACATATGATTTTCTACATATGGACTTTTTAGAATAGATTTACAAATTGCTAGAGTGAGATGCAATCACTAACTAGTTATTGAGGTAGGTGTATGTCAATTTCCATGATAGATCCTCTCAGTGATTTTTTTTAATTGAATTCTTGTTATTTCTTTGATGATCTTGTAGTGAATGGATACATGTATGTTTCCACTGTTGTCTCTTTTCTGTGTTTGCTCTCCATAAGTGTAATGTGCTGATTGTAACCGACTTTTGTAAAAATTATCTTGTGTTGATCTTATTTAATTGAACACAGGGTTATACAGTAACTCTATTCTTTCAAACAGTGAAAAAACTGTAGGAAGTTGGCATCGTTTCTGTTAATTTATTTAACATTGCTTTTTATTCTTTTTTTTTTTTTTTTTTTTGTGTATTCCTAATTGGCAGTGCATATATATATATATATCTTATATAAAAGTGTTTGCCATATTGCTTAAAACTTTTTTGTCAATGTTCATAAAGAAATTAACTATTGCTTTGAAATGGTTTGTTATTGTTGGAAGGAAAAAAATTAAGATAGGTGCTTACTTTTTTGTTGCAATGGAAAATTTTATGGGTTATTTTCAAGTTTTAGTTGTAAGTTGGATCATCCCGCCCAAATATTTGAGTTCTTGAGTGCTTTAGTCGACTGGAATTTGTAACTTTAGTATAGAGATTCTGATAGATAAAGGCTAAGAGAAAAAACTTTAAATAAAATCATTAGCTTTAGGAAATAGATACAGGAATTAGAGAGATGTGAGGACTGCTGTAGATAGTTCTCAAACGCTCATTTCTGATATAAGTGTTTTACTCAACTGGGATTTGTAACTATAGTAAAGAGTTATGATAGATAAAGACTAAGTGAAAAAACTTTAATAAAGTTGTTAGCTTCAGGAACAGATATGGGAACTAGAGAAATGTGAGTACTGTTGTTGCTAAGTAGATAGTGATGAATTTTAAAATATGACCATTTTCTGAGTATTTTAAGATTTTTTTTTTTTTTTTTATTGCAAACTGTTGTCACTATATAAACCAGTAAGAAATCTTCTTACAGAAGCTGAGGAAAATTTGCGGATTCTCCATTCTGTAAGGAGTTAATGAGAAATCTCATTTGGTTTACAGCTAATTTTAATGTATGTATAGAAAACCATTTTAACTTTTCATTGTCACAATGATGTCAACTAAAAAGAGCAATTTTTCATTGGATAAAGCATAGAAAGAGTTGGTCATTTAACCATGGGATTGCTGAAATAAAAATAAGAATAAAAATGAAAGAACACATTATTAACTGGTTACCACTTTGAAACTCCAAGAATTCAGAAGTTTGCTGGACTAACCACCCAATCAGTTTGGAAGCTACTTTTGCTTTGCCAGAAGTGATCATTGGAAGTTGATCTTGCAATCTGTTTGAGATTCTAATTACATAAACTTTTTCTAGAGCTACTTGTCTCAGCTCAGCCAGGGAGAAGTTGAGAAAGAAATGGAAAAACAAAATAATGCTTGAAATCTTCATGTTGTCAATGAGATTCCTCCCAAAATGCTCCTCTCCTGGTCCTTTTCTTAGGCAAAGAGACCTTGATAGGTTTTCTGTAGTCCCTTGTTGAACTTTTCTAAATCTTTGATCTCCTTTGAATTATATGTAGCTTATATTTGTATGTTGATTTTTTTTTTTTTATATACCATTCTGAGTTTCTCATTTTATGTCTCTAGTTCTTGTTGAGTTTTCTGGATATTGATCATTTATTCTTTTGTGTGGTGCATCAGTTTTTGCCATGGAATTGCCCTGTTATCATTATCACCATGCAGTGTGGTTTGTTTTCTGAAATTTGGGCCAGATTTTATTTTCTCTTTAAGCCATAAATGATGACCTTTAGATGTGGTAATCTATTATTCCACATTTTGTTGGATATATCAACCATTGCTTTTTCTAGCAATTCTGGTAATTGTCTTATTTTGTTGGATCACCCAATTCATTCAGAATGTGAGTTACTGTCTGTAATTAGATTGGTGATGTTAAATATTAAATGATAAATATATTGTATTGATGTATATTAGGAAGAGATCAAGATAAGGATCAAGATAGAGATATTGCATTGATGTATATCAGGAAGAGATCAAGATATGCTAGGAAAATAAGGATTCAATTCCTTTTAGGATTAGGATTGATCAACTATATATATTGTTGTAATTTGTATTACAATATTCAAGAAATAGAAAAACCTTCTTCATTTACATGGTATCAGAGCCAGCAGCCCTATTTTTTTAAACCCTAATTTTTTTTCCTTAATTTTCCGGTGCAAACCCTAGATCTTTCCGGCGAAGTTCGTTCCAGGTGCTCGATCACAGAACCGCTGCCACCTCTCAGTTCGTCTTCCTCTCGCCGGCAAAAGCCCTAAAGTCCGGTCACCGTTCTCCGCCGCACGCGCCGCTTGTATCAGCTGCTCATTATCGGCTGATCTCCTCTTCCGGTGACCGTGCAGCAACACCGCCCACTCCGTTGAGGTCAGAGGCTGCCGATCTCTCTCTTTCAGGCCATCCCGACATTTTCCGACACTGGACGCGCAGATTCCGGCCACCGGAAAATTTTCCGACTATTGTTTTTTAGTCTCTGACGGTACTGATCTAATCTATTCCGGCATTCTCAAGGTTCTCAGGGGCTCCACTCGCTCTCTTTCCTGTCACCAACGTCTATTGATCCACTACTGCTGTGTGTTCTTTTGCTCGTGTTTGAGAGTATCGATTGCTTGTTTATTGCTGCTTGTGTTCTTATTCAATCATGTCAATTGAAAGCACCAAATCAGGTTCGGTTTTCACTTTTAATTCTGCTCCCGTTATTACTAATGAGAAATTATTAGGCAGTGTAAACTATACGTCTTGGGCTGCTTCAGTTGAACTTTGGTTTTTGGGGCAAGGCCTCGAGAATCACTTGACTACCGGCGCTACTGATATACAATCTGATAAATCCGCATGGATTAGGACCGATGCCCTCTTATGCAGCATGTTATGGCAGACTATTGATCCAACTCTGCACCCTATTTTCAAAGCTTATCGTACATATGTCGAGATATGGAATCAGACTAAACTCTTATACACTAATGATATTCAGAGGATGTACTCGGTAGTATCCAATCTGGTCAATCTGCAGCAACAAGGTTTAAGTATGTCTGACTTTATTGGCAGAATGGCTTCTCTCAAGTCAGAATTTAGTTCTTTGTTCCCTGCTGGTAAGACTGTAGAAGAGGATTTAGCACACCAAGACAAATTCTTTATGGTACTCACTCTCGCTGCAATTGGACCTGATCTTGTGCCTATACGAGATCAGATTCTTGCTAGCCCATCGGTACCATCTCTCAATGATGTGTTCTCTCGTTTACTTCGAGTCTCTTCTCCAAGTGCAGTCCAAGGATCATCAGCTCCAGACTCATCAATTTTGGTCTCTCAGTCACAGTCGTCTTCTCGAAATGAATTAAAAGGCAAGGGAAGACCTAAATGCAATTATTGCAACCGGTGGGGACACACACGGGACAAATGTTACAAATTACATGGACACCCGTCTCGGACTGTCAATGTGGTATGTGTAGATTCTCTTGAGACTCGTTCAGAATCTTCTACAAAGCACTCTCAGTCATCTGTCACTTTAACCGATGCTGATTTTGAGGCCTATCTCAAGTATCAAGCCTCCCAACAAGTTTCCTCGACCTCCACTTCCGTCACACATACGGGTAACTCTATTGCTTGCCTTAGTCAGTCTTCATCCGTTGGACCATGGGTTCTTGATTCTGGTGCATCTGATCACATCTCTGGTAATCTTAACTTATTATCTCATTACTCTAGCCCTTCTATGTTATCCTCTGTCACTTTAGCAAATGGATCCCAAACGGTTGCTAAAGCTATCGGACGAGCTCAACCTCTTCCATCTTTGCCCTTAGAATCTGTTTTGTATATACCTCATTGTCCTTTCAATCTTATTTCAGTTAGTAAACTTACTCGTTCTTTGAATTGTTCTATAATGTTTGATCATGACTCTGTTTACATACAGGACCGACAGACGGGAAGGATGATTGGCACAGGACGTGAGTCACAGGGTTTGTATCATCTCAATTTGCCTTCCGCTTCTTCAGTATGCCTTGTTGGTGATCCTCCTGCCCTGCTTCATAGTCGTCTTGGTCATCCTAGCTTGTCTAAATTACAGAAAATGGTCCCCGGTCTCTCTTCATTGTCTTCAATAAACTGTGAGTCATGTCAATTAGGGAAACACTCTCGTTCGTCCTTTCCTAAACGTGTCAATAATCGGGCTGCGTCCCCGTTTGAAATCGTGCATTCTGATGTGTGGGGTCCTAGTCGTGTTACTTCTATTTTAGGTTTTAAATACTTTGTTACCTTTGTTGATGATTATTCAAGGTGCACTTGGCTTTATTTAATGAAAAATCGTTCCGAATTGTTTTCTATCTTTGAATCATTCTGTGCTGAAATTAGAACTCAATTTCATACATCTATTCGAATGTTTCGAAGTGATAATGCACGTGAATATTTTTCTACCTCATTTACTACATTCATGACAAGACAGGGTATCCTACATCAATCTTCTTGTCCTTATACCCCTCAACAAAATGGGGTTGCTGAACGGAAGAATAGACATCTGATCGAAACTGCCCGAACACTCCTATTACATCATCATGTTCCACTGTCTTTCTGGGCAGATGCAGTTCTCACTGCTTGTTATTTAATCAATCGAATGCCATCTTCTGTTCTTCAAAATCAGGTACCTCACTCTATTTTATTCCCTACTCAGCCTTTATATTCTTTACCACCACGTGTGTTTGGTTGTACTTGTTTTGTCCATACCCTATCACCTGGCCAAGACAAATTCACTGCTAAATCTTCCAAGTGCATCTTCCTTGGTTATTCCCGTCTTCAAAAAGGGTACAAATGTTATTCCCCTGATACACGACAATTCTTTGTGTCTGCTGATGTCACATTCTTTGAGGACTCTCCTTACTTTGATCCTTCCAAATCTGACCCTCGTCCTCCCACTGAGTGGTTCCCACTGTCATATATTGAACTCCCATCTGACGCTTCCCATGTTCCTCTTACTCCTGGTGAAGGTTCTGTCGTCTCTTCTTCAGATGTTCCTACCAATAATGACACTGCTACTGAGGTCCAGTCTGACGCTACAGGCCAGTTTGACTCACTTCCTGCTCCAGCTTCTCCTCGTCTCGACGTCCTGTCTCCTGCTGATCAATTTCCAATTGCCATCCGTAAAGGTATGCGATCTACCCGTAATCCTCATCCTATTTACAATTTTTTGAGTTATCATCGATTATCTTCACCCTTTTATGCTTTTGTTTCCACTTTGTCTTCTGTATCTACCCCATCCACCCTTTCTGAGGCTATGTCTCATCCTGGGTGGCGGCAAGCTATGGTTGAGGAAATGGAGGCTTTACATGCCAATGGTACTTGGGATCTTGTTCCATTGCCACCGGGACACTCTACAGTTGATTGTTGCTGGGTTTACACAGTCAAAGTTGGTCCTGATGGTCGTGTTGATCGTTTAAAGGCTCGCTTAGTTGCGAAAGGGTATACTCAGATTTATGGTCAGGATTATGGTGAAACATTTTCTCCCGTGGCCAAGATGTCCTCTGTTCGGTTATTCTTGTCTATGGCCGCTATACGACAGTTGCCTCTTTATCAGTTGGACATTAAAAATGCTTTTCTTCATGGCAATCTTGATGAAGACATTTATATGGAGCAACCGCCTGGCTTTGTTGCTCAGGGGGAGTCTCGATTGGTGTGTAAGCTTCGTCGGTCATTATATGGTTTGAAACAATCTCCTCGTGCTTGGTTTGGCCGCTTTAGCTCGGTCATTAAGGAATTTGGAATGATTCGAAGTGAATCTGATCATTCAGTATTTTATCGACATACTTCTCAGGGGCAATGCATATATCTGGTGGTTTATGTTGATGATATTGTTATTACGGGAAATGACCAAGATGGTATTGCACAGCTCAAGAAACACTTGTTCCAGCATTTTCAAACTAAAGATCTAGGATTACTTCGATATTTTTTAGGGATAGAGGTTGCTCAATCTAGCAATGGTATTGTTATTTCTCAGAGAAAATATGCACTTGATATTCTTGAAGAAACAGGAATGATAGACTGCAAACCTGTAAATTCGCCTATGGATCCTAATATCAAGCTGTTACCTGGACAGGGGGAGCCTCTTGTTGATCCTGGAAGATATCGAAGACTTGTTGGTAAACTCAACTATCTTACAATCACTCGGCCTGATATTTCATTTTCAGTCAGTGTGGTTAGTCAATTTTTACAGTCCCCTTGTGACAGTCATTGGGATGCGGCTTTACGAATTTTGAAGTATATCAAGGGAGCTCCAGGAAGAGGATTGTTATATGAGAATAAGGGTCATACACAAATCATTGGATACTCAGATGCGGATTGGGCAGGTTCTCCATCTGATAGACGCTCTACTTCAGGTTATTGTGTTCTTGTTGGAGAAAATCTCATTTCATGGAAAAGTAAAAAGCAAGAGGTTGTTGCCAGATCAAGTGCAGAGGCAGGATATCGTGCTAGGGCCCTTGTAACCTGTGAACTTCTATGGTTAAAGCAATTAATTCAGGAACTAAAGTTTGCAGATGTCCCACCAATGAAATTATTGTGTGATAATCAAGCAGCTCTCCACATTGCCTCCAATCCAGTGTTTCATGAGAGAACTAAACATATTGAAGTAGATTGTCACTTTATTCGAGAAAAGATCATCTCTGGTTGTATATCTAGTAGTTATGTTTGTTCAAATGAACAACTGGCTGATATCTTCACAAAATCTCTTAGGGAGCCTCGAATTGAGTTTATATGTAACAAGCTCGGTACATATGATTTATATGCACCAGCTTGAGGGGGAGTGTTGAATATTAGATGATAAATATATTGTATTGATGTATATTAGGAAGAGATCAAGATAAGGATCAAGATAGAGATATTGCATTGATGTATATCAGGAAGAGATCAAGATATACTAGGAAAATAAGGATTCAATTCCTTTTAGGATTAGGATTCATCAACTATATATATTGTTGTAATTTGTATTACTATATACATCAATACAATATATTTATCATCTAATATTCAACAAGATGAAATTTCCACTTTTATGCTCTCTTCATGCTTCTCGGAGAAGGCAATGAAAATTTTAGTGGCAATGTGGATTACAGGATGCAATAGATTTTTGTGAGATTGGATCACTTATAGTGGAGTTTTGGGTTCTTCATCTGGCACATTATTTGTTGTTTGATTAATGGTTTGCATCAAGCGGATTTTAAGTTGCACCAAATATCCTGAGTTAGTTCTGGAGTTTCTTACAAGATAGAAGGCTTCAGCTAGATAGGCTATGAATTATCATAGCAGTTCTGTCAGAACACTGAAATCCATCCTCTCCCTGTTAAATTTAAGCTGAGCTTACCTGAACCTAACCTATTTGGAACCTTCAAAAATTGGATTTTCTTCCAAGCTGATTGTTCAAAGGTCTAGATGTTTTGCATTATATCATGTGCATAATGGTTTTTGTATCTGTTCAAGTGTTTCAATCACTCTGGTTGTATCCTTTATCGATTAGTCTTGTTGTGGAATGTGGTCTTCTAGTTGCCCGTTTAGTTCCATTTATGCAGGCTCATGATACTCTTTGCAAAGCTTTAGTTCCTTTTTAGCATCCTTCAAATTTTTATTTCACTAATATACATTTCTGTGTTTCCTATAATGTCTTGTTAAGTTTGTATTATAATCCCATGCCTGCTTTTGTTACATGTATTCTTCTGATTGCTAAGATTTTAAGCCTGAAATCTACTCCAGTCTACCCTACCTTGCCATTTATCTTCTGAGTTGATGCCTCCAAGCTGAATATTATTAGATTGATAGGTCGTATTACATTTAGATCCTAATTATAAGCAATTGAATTTCGTGTTGGGTTGCATTGCTAGCAGATGGTTAAGTTGTCTAAACTAGGTTAGTTCTTATACTTTCATCTCAACTAATGCGAGATAAGACTAAATTGTGGTCTGTTAGTTTTAGAGTAGTTCTATGTATTCAATCTCAGCTTTATTTGATGTTATGTATCACAGGTGCACTTATGACAGCAGGAGTGCTCACAGCTGGCTTGATTAGTTTCAGACAAGGTAATTCTCAATTAGGTCAGATGTTAATGAGAGCTAGAGTGGTTGTCCAAGGTGCTACGGTGGCCCTTATGGTTGGCACTGCTTATTACTATGGAGATAATCCATGGAAGTCGAGATAGGATAAATCGATTTTGAATTCTTCTAGTTAATTATGTAATTCTCATAATGGTTGAAATTATTTGCTGGAGACCCTGATCCAAGTCAGTTATATTTCAATGTTATTTTTTCAAAATCAAGGTAACACAGTTGCAGCCATCATATTGTACTCTCAATGGAGGATTTTATGTTATATGCTTATGCTTAAATAAAACAACCATAACAGAGTATCTTTTGTTGATCTATTTTGCAGCTAGTCAGCTAATGTTGAGCTATGTATCTATATGCTATAATTTCCTTTCTTTTGTTCATTGGGATGATGTGTTTTATATACCTCAGTTTGTCTTCACTAGGTGCCTTAGTTCATAAATTAATGTTTTTTTCGAATTGCATGACTCTAAGAATTGTTAAATTCCTTGCTAAATCCAGTATCCCTACGATTGTTATCCTGAACTAAATTTCTAAAATATTTTTCCATGGCTTCTATGAACTAAGTGTTTTTTACAGTAAGCATTTGGAGACCATATGGACTTATTCGTCATAAAAATCGATGAGACACGGTTGAAACACTCGTTCACAACTCTGCTGAAAACCCAGGAAAGCTTATCGCTTTGGAAATTTCATATCATCATATCAGTATAGTTCTGCTGCTGCATGCAGAAACCTTTAGAGATAAAATAATTTCTGGATTATTCCTCTCTTGGAAGCAACCTCTTATTTGAATCGTATCCCTGGAATCTGTGGACCATCACCATGATCAATAGAAATATATGATAAGATACTCAACATGCTAGATATAGCTCTGGAGGAAAATGTTTTGCTGAATCTGCTTTGATCAAACATTGCAAATTCTAATCCAGCTTAGCTGTGATGATTGAGGAAATTCATACATTTGAGCCCACCATTACTATCTGATACTTTCAGAGCATTAAACTCTCTTGTCCTTGTGTGGTATACTAATTCAGAGCATTAAACTTTCAAATACTGCGCATTTTGGCATCATTTTTCTTTTTCATAGCTCCATGTTTTAATCATTGCACGGCCATGCAAATCCATTAAAAAATCCGTGTGGGTCTATGTAAATATTGCCCAATTTAATTAAGTTGCATATAATTTAGTCCGGTTGTGAACCAATACATATTTTAAAGAGGCAAAATTTCAATCAAAAATTTTTTATGCTAGGAAAAAAAAAAAAGGAAATTTTATGACGATGGCAATGTCTGCCCTTGCCAATAATGTAAGGACAAGCCAGGCAAGTTGAGGAGAGGATCCAGGCTCATGAGACTGTTCAAATTATGAATGGATGGTCAATATGAATGCATTATCAGACTACAATGAGACCATCAGTCTAGCTTTATTAATTCAGGGCTGAAAGGAGAAATTGTGCCAGCTCTCTCTTACAAA
>JAJEJH010000528.1:0-144936 GCA_026122585.1 Anacardium occidentale | reverse complement strand
TTTTAAAATTTTAAAATTTCAATAAAATTTTTAATAGTTTTCAAAATAATAACTATATTCTTAAAAAATAAAATAAAACACAAAAAAATATAAATATAAATATTATATCACAAATTATTAATACAATAATCATATTTTTTAAAAAATGTTCGTAAATATAATAACATTTAAAATAAAATTTAAAGTAAAAAAAAATTTACAACCTATAATAAAATTTGTTATTATAATATTTTAAAATTTTTGAGATAAAAAATATTTAATTATTATTTTATTATAATATTTAAATAAAATAATATAAAATAATAAAAATATAATATTTTTATTATTATATTTTTGTAAAATTCGCATCTAATTTTAATAAAAGGATCAAAAAAATAATTTTTTCCAAAGTGGACATTTTATTAAACCTTGGGTTTTGAACTTTAAAAAATACACAAATCAAGCAAGGACAGGTGGCAGAAGGAAGATGGCTTTTATCCTACCTACGTGTACTTATCACTTCCTCTATGCCTCGCATTTCCGTCTATAAAAATTTTAGACCTTTCTGGGATTCGGCCCTTCGGTTAGTTCAATCTTCAATTCCCTTTTTCAATCTATATGTTTTTCTAGGGTTTTTGAATTCACTGTTTAAACTTAAACCCTACGTAACAGAATTTCAAAATTTTAAAAAATATTCTACTTAGGAACAAGCCCCTTAGCATTAGGGTTTATTTCTCGGTGATCCGATCGGATTTGATTTTAGCTGTTGTCAGCTCAAATTCCTGCTTCTTCAATGCTGGAAATTGTACGGAAGGACTTGAGATGAATGGTAAGCATTGTTTTCGTCAACTGTTTTGAACCAGTATTGCTTTTGTTTCGGTTTTGTGAGAGTGAGTTTCTAGGGTTTTGTGCAAGAAAAGATAATTGAACTCTGCGTGCGTCCAAATGGAATATTGATTACAGTTTGTTTCATTATTTTTTTAGGTTTTGTTTATTAATGTGATTTGAAATATTGAAATGATTCAGAATCTTTGAATTTTTTTTTTTTTTTTTTTTTTTTTATAATTTTATTAGCAAACTCGAAGAAGCATGACTGATAAAATAGAGTAGTGGGTGATTGATGTTAATATTTGGGAATATCTGGAATGGAATGTGGAGTCTGGCTACAACAGTAGGAGCTGTAAGTGATATGAGGAGTTGAATATGAGCGATGGAGATGGGGAGAGTGGAAGTAAGCATGGAAAACCACACGCAAAGAAAAAATTTGGTGGCGATGACTTTGCCCAAGCGATTGCCAACATTGCTGTAGCACAGGTATGCGAGAGAGTGGGGTTTCAGACTTTTCAACAGTCTGCTCTTAGAACATTGTCTGAAATTGCTATGTGGTATGTACATAATATTGGAAAGACTGCACATTTCTATGCAAATTTAGCTGGTAGAACTGAGGCTAATGCTTTTGATATCCTTCAAGGATTAGAAGAGTTGGGTTCAACACAAGGGTTTACAGGTGCTTCTGATATTGATCACTGTCTTACAAGTTCAGGTGTAGTTCGGGAGCTTATTCAGTATGTTAATGAAGTTCAGGATGTCTCATTTGCCTATTCTATACCACATTTCCCAGTTGTTAAAGATCGAAAGCCAACATCCAGTTTCTTGCAAATTGGAGAGGAGCCTCCTGATGAACACATTCCACCTTGGCTGCCTCCTTTCCCCGATCCCCAGACTTATCTTCAATTGCCCACTCAGAATGAGAAAGTAACTGATTCTGAAACTGAGAAGATCGAGTTGGGAAGGCAGAAGAGAAAGATGGAAATATCAATGTTGAATTTGCAGCAGCAATTTTCTGGCAGTGGACCGCAAGGACCTTCTTCATTTGCCCATGGAAACAATTCTAAAGATAAACAGGCAGCAGAAAATAACCCATTTCTTTCTGCACCCTTGCATTTTGAGGAGAAGGAAGTATCTTCTGTGGCTGTTCCAGCTAAGCTTTCAAAGGAAGTTGCTTCCAAAAATCACGTTGCAGAAAATCGTGGGGTGGTTAATCACATTTCAGTGCTGCAGACATTTTCTCCAGCTGTTGAAGCAATGAAGAATAAGTTGTGTGATTCTGAAGAGGAACAGAAAAAGGTTCTTATGAACCTGAGGCCTGGTGTGCAATTTAAGATTGGACTTGGAAAAAAGTCATTGGGTAAGCCATTTAAATTGGGTCCACAGCACAGGGATGTTGAGATGATTTCTCATTGGTTTTGCAAGGATGATCAGAAGGATGAGAAGAAAAGGCGAGCTGAAAAAATCCTGAAGGATTCTATGGAAAACACTGAGGAACTAGCTCAGTTGTAAAGTATTTTATTTTTATTAGAGTTTGTATACTTCCTTAGGAAACTTGGATTCAGCTTAGTTAAAGACATGGACATATGATTTTCTACATATGGACTTTTTAGAATAGATTTACAAATTGCTAGAGTGAGATGCAATCACTAACTAGTTATTGAGGTAGGTGTATGTCAATTTCCATGATAGATCCTCTCAGTGATTTTTTTTAATTGAATTCTTGTTATTTCTTTGATGATCTTGTAGTGAATGGATACATGTATGTTTCCACTGTTGTCTCTTTTCTGTGTTTGCTCTCCATAAGTGTAATGTGCTGATTGTAACCGACTTTTGTAAAAATTATCTTGTGTTGATCTTATTTAATTGAACACAGGGTTATACAGTAACTCTATTCTTTCAAACAGTGAAAAAACTGTAGGAAGTTGGCATCGTTTCTGTTAATTTATTTAACATTGCTTTTTATTCTTTTTTTTTTTTTTTTTTTTGTGTATTCCTAATTGGCAGTGCATATATATATATATATCTTATATAAAAGTGTTTGCCATATTGCTTAAAACTTTTTTGTCAATGTTCATAAAGAAATTAACTATTGCTTTGAAATGGTTTGTTATTGTTGGAAGGAAAAAAATTAAGATAGGTGCTTACTTTTTTGTTGCAATGGAAAATTTTATGGGTTATTTTCAAGTTTTAGTTGTAAGTTGGATCATCCCGCCCAAATATTTGAGTTCTTGAGTGCTTTAGTCGACTGGAATTTGTAACTTTAGTATAGAGATTCTGATAGATAAAGGCTAAGAGAAAAAACTTTAAATAAAATCATTAGCTTTAGGAAATAGATACAGGAATTAGAGAGATGTGAGGACTGCTGTAGATAGTTCTCAAACGCTCATTTCTGATATAAGTGTTTTACTCAACTGGGATTTGTAACTATAGTAAAGAGTTATGATAGATAAAGACTAAGTGAAAAAACTTTAATAAAGTTGTTAGCTTCAGGAACAGATATGGGAACTAGAGAAATGTGAGTACTGTTGTTGCTAAGTAGATAGTGATGAATTTTAAAATATGACCATTTTCTGAGTATTTTAAGATTTTTTTTTTTTTTTTTATTGCAAACTGTTGTCACTATATAAACCAGTAAGAAATCTTCTTACAGAAGCTGAGGAAAATTTGCGGATTCTCCATTCTGTAAGGAGTTAATGAGAAATCTCATTTGGTTTACAGCTAATTTTAATGTATGTATAGAAAACCATTTTAACTTTTCATTGTCACAATGATGTCAACTAAAAAGAGCAATTTTTCATTGGATAAAGCATAGAAAGAGTTGGTCATTTAACCATGGGATTGCTGAAATAAAAATAAGAATAAAAATGAAAGAACACATTATTAACTGGTTACCACTTTGAAACTCCAAGAATTCAGAAGTTTGCTGGACTAACCACCCAATCAGTTTGGAAGCTACTTTTGCTTTGCCAGAAGTGATCATTGGAAGTTGATCTTGCAATCTGTTTGAGATTCTAATTACATAAACTTTTTCTAGAGCTACTTGTCTCAGCTCAGCCAGGGAGAAGTTGAGAAAGAAATGGAAAAACAAAATAATGCTTGAAATCTTCATGTTGTCAATGAGATTCCTCCCAAAATGCTCCTCTCCTGGTCCTTTTCTTAGGCAAAGAGACCTTGATAGGTTTTCTGTAGTCCCTTGTTGAACTTTTCTAAATCTTTGATCTCCTTTGAATTATATGTAGCTTATATTTGTATGTTGATTTTTTTTTTTTTATATACCATTCTGAGTTTCTCATTTTATGTCTCTAGTTCTTGTTGAGTTTTCTGGATATTGATCATTTATTCTTTTGTGTGGTGCATCAGTTTTTGCCATGGAATTGCCCTGTTATCATTATCACCATGCAGTGTGGTTTGTTTTCTGAAATTTGGGCCAGATTTTATTTTCTCTTTAAGCCATAAATGATGACCTTTAGATGTGGTAATCTATTATTCCACATTTTGTTGGATATATCAACCATTGCTTTTTCTAGCAATTCTGGTAATTGTCTTATTTTGTTGGATCACCCAATTCATTCAGAATGTGAGTTACTGTCTGTAATTAGATTGGTGATGTTAAATATTAAATGATAAATATATTGTATTGATGTATATTAGGAAGAGATCAAGATAAGGATCAAGATAGAGATATTGCATTGATGTATATCAGGAAGAGATCAAGATATGCTAGGAAAATAAGGATTCAATTCCTTTTAGGATTAGGATTGATCAACTATATATATTGTTGTAATTTGTATTACAATATTCAAGAAATAGAAAAACCTTCTTCATTTACATGGTATCAGAGCCAGCAGCCCTAATTTTTTTAAAAACCCTAATTTTTTCTTAATTTTTCCGGCGCAAACCCTAGATCTTTCCGGCGAAGTTCGTTCCAGGTGCTCGATCACAGAACCGCTGCCACCTCTCAGTTCGTCTTCCTCTCGCCGGCAAAAGCCCTAAGGTCCGGTCACCATTCTCCGACGCACGTGCTCTCACGCGCCGCTTGTATCAGCTGCTCATTATTGGCTGATCTCCTCTTCCGATGACCGTGCAGCAACACCGCCCACTCCGTTGAGGTCAGAGGCTGCCGATCTCTCTCTTTCAGGCCATCCCGACATTTTCCGACACCGGACGCGCAGATTCCGGCCACCGGAAAATTTTTCGACTATTGTTTTTCGTCTTTGACGGTGCTGATCTAATCTATTCTGGCATTCTCAAGGTTCTCAGGGGCTCCACTCGCTCTCTTTCCTGTCACCAACGTCTGTTGATCCACTACTGCTGTGTGTTCTTTTGCTCGTGTTTGAGAGTATCGATTGCTTGTTTATTGCTGCTTGTGTTCTTATTCAATCATGTCAATTGAAAGCACCAAATCAGGTTCGGTTTTCACTTTTAATTCTGCTCCCGTTATTACTAATGAGAAATTATTAGGCAGTGTAAACTATACGTCTTGGGCTGCTTCAGTTGAACTTTGGTTTTTGGGGCAAGGCCTCGAGAATCACTTGACTACCGGCGCTACTGATATACAATCTGATAAATCCGCATGGATTAGGACCGATGCCCTCTTATGCAGCATGCTATGGCAGACTATTGATCCAACTCTACACCCTATTTTCAAAGCTTATCGTACATGTGTCGAGATATGGAATCAGGCTAAACTCTTATACACTAATGATATTCAGAGGATGTACTCGGTAGTATCCAATCTGGTCAATCTGAAGCAACAAGGTTTAAGTATGTCTGACTTTATTGGCAGAATGGCTTCTCTCAAGTCAGAATTTAGTTCTTTGTTCCCTGCTGGTAAGACTGTAGAAGAGGATTTAGCACACCAAGACAAATTATTTATGGTACTCACTCTCGCTGCAATTGGACCTGATCTTGTGCCTATACGAGATCAGATTCTTGCTAGCCCATCGGTACCATCTCTCAATGATGTGTTCTCTCGTTTACTTCAAGTCTCTTCTCCAAGTGCAGTCCAAGGATCATCAGCTCCAGACTCATCAATTTTGGTCTCTCAGTCACAGTCGTCTTCTCGAAATGAATTAAAAGGCAAGGGAAGACCTAAATGCAATTATTGCAACCGGTGGGGACACACACGGGACAAATGTTACAAATTACATGGACACCCGTCTCGGACTGCCAATGTGGTATGTGTAGATTCTCTTGAGACTAGTTCAGAATCTTCTACAAAGCACTCTCAGCCATCTGTCACTTTAACCGGTGCTGATTTTGAGGCCTATCTCAAGTATCAAGCCTCCCAACAAGTTTCCTCGACCTCCACTTTCGTCACACATACAGGTAACTCTATTGCTTGCCTTAGTCAGTCTTCATCCGTTGGACCATGGGTTCTTGATTCTGGTGCATCTGATCACATCTCTGGTAATCTTAACTTATTATCTCATTACTCTAGCCCTTCTATGTTATCCTCTGTCACTTTAGCAAATGGATCCCAAACGGTTGCTAAAGTTATCGGACGAGCTCAACCTCTTCCATCTTTGCCCTTAGAATCTGTTTTGTATATACCTCATTGTCCTTTCAATCTTATTTCAGTTAGTAAACTTACCCGTTCTTTGAATTGTTCTATAATGTTTGATCATGACTCTGTTTACATACAGGACCGACAGACGGGAAGGATGATTGGCACAGGACGTGAGTCACAGGGTTTGTATCATCTCAATTTGCCTTCCGCTTCTTCAGTATGCCTTGTTGGTGATCCTCCTGCCCTGCTTCATAGTCGTCTTGGTCATCCTAGCTTGTCTAAATTACAGAAAATGGTCCCCGGTCTCTCTTCATTGTCTTCAATAAACTGTGAGTCATGTCAATTAGGGAAACACCCTCGTTCGTCCTTTCCTAAACGTGTCAATAATCGGGCTGCGTCCCCGTTTGAAATCATGCATTCTGATGTGTGGGGTCCTAGTCGTGTTACTTCTATTTTAGGTTTTAAATACTTTGTTACCTTTGTTGATGATTATTCAAGGTGCACTTGGCTTTATTTAATGAAAAATAGTTCCGAATTGTTTTCTATCTTTGAATCATTCTGTGCTGAAATTAGAACTCAATTTCATACATCTATTCGAATGTTTCGAAGTGATAATGCACGTGAATATTTTTCTACCTCATTTACTACATTCATGACAAGACAGGGTATCCTACATCAATCTTCTTGTCCTTATACCCCTCAACAAAATGGGGTTGCTGAACGGAAGAATAGACATCTAATCGAAACTGCCCGAACACTCCTATTACATCATCATGTTCCACTGTCTTTCTGGGCAGATGCAGTTCTCACTGCTTGTTATTTAATCAATCGAATGCCATCTTCTGTTCTTCAAAATCAGGTACCTCACTCTATTTTATTCCCTACTCAGCCTTTATATTCTTTACCACCACGTGTGTTTGGTTGTACTTGTTTTGTCCATACCCTATCACCTGGCCAAGACAAATTTACTGCTAAATCTTCCAAGTGCATCTTCCTTGGTTATTCCCGTCTTCAAAAAGGGTACAAATGTTATTCCCCTGATACACGACAATTCTTTGTGTCTGCTGATGTCACATTCTTTGAGGACTCTCCTTACTTTGATCCTTCCAAATCTGACCCTCGTCCTCCCACTGAGTGGTTCCCACTGTCATATATTGAACTCCCATCTGACGCTTCCCATGTTCCTCTTACTCCTGGTGAAGGTTCTGTCGTCTCTTCTTCAGATGTTCCTACCAATAATGACACTGCTACTGAGGTCCAGTCTGACGCTACAGGCCAGTTTGACTCACTTCCTGCTCCAACTTCTCCTCGTCTCGACGTCCTGTCTCCTGCTGATCAATTTCCAATTGCCATTCGTAAAGGTATGCGATCTACCCGTAATCCTCATCCTATTTACAATTTTTTGAGTTATCATTGATTATCTTCACCTTTTTATGCTTTTGTTTCCACTTTGTCTTCTGTATCTACCCCATCCACCCTTTCTGAGACTATGTCTCATCCTGGGTGGCGGCAAGCTATGGTTGAGGAAATGGAGGCTTTACATGCCAATGGTACTTGGGATCTTGTTCCATTGCCACCGGGACACTCTACAGTTGGTTGTCGCTGGGTTTACACAGTCAAAGTTGGTCCTGATGGTCGTGTTGATCGTTTAAAGGCTCGCTTAGTTGCGAAAGGGTATACTCAGATTTATGGTCAGGATTATGGTGAAACATTTTCTCCCGTGGCCAAGATGTCCTCTGTTCGGTTATTCTTGTCTATGGCCGCTATACGACAGTGGCCTCTTTATCAGTTGGACATTAAAAATGCTTTTCTTCATGGCAATCTTGATGAAGACATTTATATGGAGCAACCGCCTGGCTTTGTTGCTCAGGGGGAGTCTCGATTGGTGTGTAAGCTTCGTCGGTCATTATATGGTTTGAAACAATCTCCTCGTGCTTGGTTTGGCCGCTTTAGCTCGGTCATTAAGGAATTTGGAATGATTCGAAGTGAATCTGATCATTCAGTATTTTATCGACATACTTCTCAGGGGCAATGCATATATCTGGTGGTTTATGTTGATGATATTGTTATTACGGGAAATGACCAAGATGGTATTGCACAGCTCAAGAAACACTTGTTCCAGCATTTTCAAACTAAAGATCTAGGATTACTTCGATATTTTTTAGGGATAGAGGTTGCTCAATCTAGCAATGGTATTGTTATTTCTCAGAGAAAATATGCACTTGATATTCTTGAAGAAACAGGAATGATAGACTGCAAACCTGTAAATTCGCCTATGGATCCTAATATCAAGCTGTTACCTGGACAGGGGGAGCCTCTTGTTGATCCTGGAAGATATCGAAGACTTGTTGGTAAACTCAACTATCTTACAATCACTCGGCCTGATATTTCATTTTCAGTCAGTGTGGTTAGTCAATTTTTACAGTCCCCTTGTGACAGTCATTGGGATGCGGTTTTACGAATTTTGAAGTATATCAAGGGAGCTCCAGGAAGAGGATTGTTATATGAGAATAAGGGTCATACACAGATCATTGGATACTCAGATGCGGATTGGGCAGGTTCTCCGTCTGATAGACGCTCTACTTCAGGTTATTGTGTTCTTGTTGGAGGAAATCTCATTTCATGGAAAAGTAAAAAGCAAGAGGTTGTTGCCAGATCAAGTGCAGAGGCAGAATATCGTGCTATGGCCCTTGTAACCTGTGAACTTCTATGGTTAAAGCAATTAATTCAGGAACTAAAGTTTGCAGATGTCCCACCAATGAAATTATTGTGTGATAATCAAACAGCTCTCCACATTGCCTCCAATCCAGTGTTCCATGAGAGAACTAAACATATTGAAGTAGATTGTCACTTTATTCGAGAAAAGATCATCTCTGGTTGTATATCTACTAGTTATGTTTGTTCAAATGAACAACTGGCTGATATCTTCACAAAATCTCTTAGGGAGCCTCGAATTGAGTTTATATGTAACAAGCTCGGTACATATGATTTATATGCACCAGCTTGAGGGGGAGTGTTAAATATTAAATGATAAATATATTGTATTGATGTATATTAGGAAGAGATCAAGATAAGGATCAAGATAGAGATATTGCATTGATGTATATCAGGAAGAGATCAAGATATGCTAGGAAAATAAGGATTCAATTCCTTTTAGGATTAGGATTGATCAACTATATATATTGTTGTAATTTGTATTACAATATTCAAGAAATAGAAAAACCTTCTTCATTTACAGGTGAAAGTGTTGTTGTCCAACTTAAATTCTTTCAAAAGTTCTGTCAGACAAATGAGTGTCAGGAATTGGCTTGTTTAAACTGGTATAAATATATTTTTTGAACTCAATTTTCTTTTAAGATTTCTCATTTCAAGCTCTTGCTCTTAATAGCTGTCCTTTTTTTCTTGAATCTATATAAATATTTCTCGAATTGTAGTATTTTTGGTTATGCTGGATCTCTCCAAGATATGGTGAAAAACTGCTGTTATTGAGGTAGTGATTTGATTATTTTTGAACAAAGGATCATATCACTATGTTGTCAAATGCATGGATGTGAAGAATTTATTTTTGTTGAAACTCTTTAGTGTTTGCTATCTTATATTTCTCAATAACTTTTCTTGAGTTCTTGCATATCATCATTTTGTCTGTGAGTTACATTTATGCAGTCATCATTCAAACTAACAAAAAATAAAAAAGTCTTAGTATGATGTATGTAGTATGTGGCTGATATTAACAGGGGACTGAAGTCTTATGTTCTATAAATAAAAGTTGAATAATATGTTCTTTTGTTCTTTAAATATAAGTTGAACGGTCTTATGTTCTCTACATGTATATTGTCAATGATTATTCTTATTATGTTAGCATGTAACACCTCTTGACAAGAAGAGCTACAATAACTGTAGAATTTAGTGGTGCTACTCCATCTGAAAATCTGTGTTTATTGGAAAAGGACTCTTGCCCTTCTTGGATGTCTTATGATGTATTTGGGACTACTGTAAATTGTTTCGGGGTTTTTCGGTTGGGTATCTTTATTTTGACCATTGGCATTGCCTTATGACTATCTAATGGTGGTTATACAATTAACAGTTTCAGAAAGTAATCTTTTAGCAGGCCTTGCTGGAATTTTGAAAGTAGCAAGTTAGGCAGGTTGTGTGTTTTATTGCTGATAAGAGCGCTTAGTTCACTGTCATGTTGAGTTAATGCTTTCTGGAACATCTTTCTCCTGTTTTGATTATGTTTTGTGGTGTGTTGTATCTTCTGAACATAACTGTTTAGGCAGATCTATGGGTGTTCTTGTACTGAAATATGCAGTATTTCTCCTAGGGTTTTGTATTTTTGCTGAAAGAGAATGGATTAGTTCAGTCTGCACGTTGAGCTGATACTTAACAAACATTCGTCTTTTGTATTTTCTTCTAACAGCAGAAGTACCAACAGAAAAGGCTGCAGCCATGTTGCATATAATTTAATCAAGAGCATGGCTGGAATGACTGAGAAAGTAAGTTTATTTTTGGTTGTACATCTGGTTTATATGTATGTTTTAAGCTTCTAGTGGACATTTACATGGTTAATATGGCAAAATATGCAACCTAGGATTGCTCTGATTTAATCCTGAAATAATTAGACATAAAAATCAAACCAACCATGCATTAAGACCCTTTTCTAATAAGAGTGGAAACTAAAACCTATTTCATTGGGAACACTACTTGGAGAACAGCTGTCTGCAATGCCTACCAAGCTGACCTTGCAGATCAGTTGTCTCATGCCGCACAAGCTCACTTACTAAATCTTTGAAGATCAACCGCTCAACATCCAATGCTATCCATGAAACTTCACCCTGGTAGCCTGCCCAGTTCATTGATTCATGCATAAGATCTTGCCTTAAACTGTACTCATCATCTAAGCTGCAGTTTGATTGTTTAACTTGGAGACAATCTACCTCTGAAAACAAATCTCTTAGAAGTTGCAGCCTTCGTGATTCTTCTGTAGCCTTACTTACCAAGTACCATTGCTTGGAAGCATGTGCCAACACCAACTTTTGGACTAGAATTTCATTAACAGCATCAAATACTAGTTTCCTTCGAGATTTATCAGGAGTGGATTCTGAATGGACAATCTTCATGCTTTTGTATTCGTTGTATGAAAACCTGGAGCTACCTTCAGTTTGTTCCAGAACATGGAATAAATTAGGATTGATCAAGTGGCCTGTTGGATGAAGCTGAATAGTCATGAGACTAGCTTCAAAATCTCTAAGGAGACCTGATACTAACAATATCTCTAAAATGTATCTATGATCTGGATTTGTGCTATCATAAATGGGTGCAATTTTGTCAATGATAGATTTCTCATGAGTGGGGATTATATCCATAAGATTTGGAACCAAGTGCTTGGTGTTTTCTACTTCTCTATAATCCTCAGAGCTGAAACTGGGTTTTCTGCGGTGAGATAAGTAATTTACGTCTGGTAGATTCCACTCTGCTTCATCAGAATTCACTGCCTCAACATCTGTACATATAAAAAAATTCATTTCATGAGAAGTCCCTGAACCTGCAAGAAATGATGATCTGTGTACTATTCCTACATTAGAATCCTTGTCATGGCAGCTGCTGGTGTTTGAGGCAAGAAAAGAGAACCTATAGTAGCTGCTAAATTGGAAGATCAGGTTACAATCAGGCCAGAGCTACTATATTTCATATATTTTTATATTTTTATTTTCTTTTTAGTAGTTGTACTCAAGCTATTGTTTTTTTGATGGATGTAAAAGATTTGTTTAAGAGCGATCTTGTTCACATTCATGATGTTAGTTAGAATTAAGATTGAGTTAATCCCTTTTCAATATTTATGTTTAGGGAAAGCATTGATCAATGTAGCATTGCCTTATTCACTACATAAAACTTGAATTGATGATAAGTCAATGTTATAGAGCTCACCTGTAAAGGGATGTGATATCTTTTTCACTGGAGAAGGTGATTCATCTCCATAGAATGTTGCGTCAAGAACAGAGACAGGACTTGGTTGTTCTGGCCCAGTTTTTGCAGGTTCTGCCATTGATCTGTCTTCATTATGCCTTGGTGCTGGATCCTGAATGACAGAAAGCAAAATTGTTAATGGATGATCAAAATAATACTGAATAAGCACAAGTGTTAATGCATACTTTTTGGCCTTGTTGCTGGAAGAAGCTACCATGGATCTTATCAGGTCTATCAATGCTTGTGAATTCAATGTCAACCTTCGAGGTTGTGCTGCTGATATTGCTTTCAGATTGGAGAGAACTAGCATCACCTTGGTGATTTAAATCTCTTACGTCACAACTGATGTCACTCAATTGATCATCACTTTGCCGCACATGCGAAGATCGCAATCTAGATCTCCTATGTGGAGAACCTGACTCTATTGGTTGCCTCTTAGTCCTGCTGAAATCTGCTGATGAAACTATGCAATGAGATTGCCTCTCCAATCCAAGTTTTATTTGCTGCAGTTTTGTGTTCACGAGCTCAGAGCTCACTCTTGACTTGCTTTTTCGAGCCGTAAGTTGAGGATTCTTTGACGTTTGGGCTGAACTCAAAGTTTTGGCACTGGAATTCTTATTTATAAGTTGTTGGCCCCTAGGGTCTCTTCGGTGAGTAGTTCTTGGAGTTAGATCTTTAGCTGTTTGCTTGTCAGAGGATTCAGTTCTGCTTTCTGAAGATTTACCAGAGCGAAGTCTTTGGAGACCTACTAAATTCTCAGGTAGAATTGCCATGGAAGCAGAGTTATTGGCTTTTACAGTGCATTTAGCTGCTTTCATAATCACAATTGAGGAGTTAGAACTTCTCGGAGAACCTGTTCCTTTGATTTTGGCAGATGTTGGGTTAATAGCTTCCGGGTTTTTTGAATTTGTGAATCTTGAGCTCTGATCAATACTATAACTATTGCCTGTTTGAGGCACAAAGGTTGGAGTTTGATCTTCTTTTCTGCTTTCGAACACCTCTTTTGTCTTCTGCATTGCTTCAAGTATTTGTTTAAGAGCTCTGAGGTCCTTTCCGGCCGGTTTAAACTCAAGTTGTGCCAGCCTTTTCTCAATTGCCCCATAAACTGAAGAAGATGAGTTTAGGGCATTAGTCTGAGTTTCTTGACTCTTTAAAGCTGGTGCTTGACCTTTGCTCCCATCAATTTGTCTCCACAGAGCAGGCTCTATAGGAACCTTGCAGCTTGCAATAGGCTTCTTAACTGAGTCAGCATTTTTCATCTGTGGTGATACAGGTTCCTTGGTAGAATTCCTTGGGGATCCACCTATTCGATTTTGCTTGCTGCTATCAGCAGTTCTTGATATTCTTAAGGAATCGCATTCACCATATGAGGCTGTTTTCCTATGACCCGGCTGATTCCCATCAGTTGACACTGAATCTGAACAAGTTTCCAATCCCATCAGCTTTGCTACAACACTTGACGGTCCTTTGTAACATCCCGGTTCCTGCTGTTGGCTCAATATATTCTGAGAGTTCCCATTACTCCTGTGCACGTCACCTAGGAGATAATTTGATTTCATTTCAGCAGTGGAACCCCTCATGGAGCGCTCTTTACTGTCCAGTGATAGTCTAGGGAGCTCTTTCAGCTTTAGGGTTGATTTAAATGCCTCATGTGATTCCCGGCTGTCATAAGAGAACCGAGGAGCATCCTTTACTGCAAAACCATCCTTCTGTTCATTAGACTTTCTAGATGCTTCTTTCAGCTTGCCGAGGACATGAAATTCTTCCTTAACACCCAAGAATCTGGACTTGGCAGGTTTTGGCTGCTGCAAAGGTCTTGGAGAATCCAAGTATTTCAAGACCTGTCCCCCAGCATTCTCTTTGGTTGGAGTTTTAATTGATATCCCGCGAGCTTCTCTGTACATAGAATCTTTTACAACATTTCGGATATCAACAGGTTGCCGGCTTAGCTGCAAAGAATCCTTTGGCTGGTATATAGTTATGTCCCGAACATGAGTTGCCGCTAGATGTGATTGGCCATATGAAGATGGTTCTGTCTGAGATTGTTTGTTGCAGTCTATAGATGAGAAACTAGATGAACAAGAAGAAGATGAAAATGAGGTTCTGGACGATTCAGTCGAGATTCTTTGTTTCTCTTTCTTGTCCTTCTTGACATGTTTTTCCTGCAATTGTAAGTTGCATTAGCTTCATTAATTTCATCAAACTTTTATCATTGATGAAACAACTAAAGATTTAAATCCTTACTGTTTGTTGTGCAGCTTTGGACTTTGCTCCATTGTTATCTTTTTGACCTGGAGAAATCCCAAACTATGAGTTCTTGAAATAAAATTACAAAAGCTTACACATTCAAATTTGCAAACTAGTATCTTCTTAATAAAATATTGACAGAGCCATGGCAATTCTTATAGTGCAGAACTTAGAAAAAATGGACAAGTAACCTGCACATGCATATTGGGCAACAGGACACAGCATATCAGAGTATGGGCTCAAGTCTATTACTGTTAGAACGTGGGAAATTTTATGCAAACTGTTGAGTAGGGTTAAGTAAAATCAAATCTTTTGTGTGTACAATAATCTTGAGCTGTTCAGATAAGCTTTGGTTCAGAAAGTAAATTAATCCTCTGCAAAACATATGAAACATATCACGAAAACGCAACTGCTCTCTCTAATAATTTCTGACTTGATAGAAATTGGTAAAAGAAACATAGAGCAGTACAAACTATAACAATAGTCTTGTGCAAAAACCAACCGAGATATCTCTAGGAATGTAAAAGGAAGTACCTGGTGGAAGCCTTTTCTGGTTCTGGTGGATGCGCCGGCCGCTCAGGAAATGGTGGCGGTCAAAGAGCTGAAAGATGCCATTCATGCAACCAATCTGCTTCTGCAGATCTGGATTTTCATCTGATATTGAATGTAGAAGCTTTTTAGACATTTTAACTCACAAACAAGAAAAATTCGAGACTTTGCAGCTTGCACTACCCCCTCAATGGTTTCAGCATCCCATTTCTGAGAAAAAATGAAAAATTATGAGAAAATTCAGGTGACCTGGAAGAAATATCAGGTTTTGTGCTAGATTCAAAACATAAAATCGTTCATTGACATAGCGTTTGCATAAATTATTCAAAGAGGTCATATATGATAATGTTTTTACAGCAACTCACAAGCTTAAAACTACCTTTGCTTTGCTGGGCAGGTTTCTCTATGCAATAAATACTTAACAGGCTTTATCTTTAAGGGTTCTTTTTCTTTACTGGTTTCAGAGAGTTTTGTGGATGACACAAGAGAATGAAGGAGATGATTTAAAGAGAAAAGAGAGACACACAGAGCCCCACATTATTTTCTTCAACCATGAGTAGCGTAGTAAGAAGATAAAATTTTGTTTTTGGATTTCAGAGAATTAGGCAGACATATCTTCTGCAAAAGCCAAAAGAAACAAAAATGATGAAATATCAAGGGACCCTACACAATAAAACTAGCCCCCATCTTTGAAGGACTAACAGATGAGAATTCTGCAGGAAGTTCTGCAGCCCCAAGAAGAGATGTTTTTTGGGTTTCCTCACACCACACCACAAAACAATACTTTGTCTTTTGGCTCTCTCTTTCTAGTTTATACATATATATATCTATAAATCTATATATCTATATATTTATTTATTGCATGTGAAAATCTCAATGAGGAGAATGTATGAATGAGTATTAATCAAATAATCCTGAAGGATACTAGAAGTTTTTAAGTTTAGAAAAAAGATGTATGGGTGAAGATTAGATCTGGTTATGTTTATGGTCACATTTCTACCATTTCCATGTGGACAAAATAATGTTGGTGGGTCTGTATTCAGGACCTCTCATGTGGAGTCTGTCAGGGAGTGAAAAAAATAAGAAAGTGGATTTATGTACTGGAAAGCCTGCATTTCTCTAATTTCCATACGCTTTTTTCAACCAAACCCTCCAACAGATTCCCCATTTTTTTTCAGTTTTTGACTATGATGAATACCACGTATATAATTTCCTCTACTGATTTTCATTTCCTTGGAAACCTGTTGTATATAACTGCATACCAAATTTTCTATTTTTTTTCCGTTAACTTTCTCTTCTGGTAGTTGGCTGGTAATTTTAGAAACTTAACTGCAATAATAATGAGCCTAAACCTTCACTGTGACTGCAATGTTCCTGTAAATTCCTCGTATCTGCCCCAGGTTAATAGATTGTACAGATGAAAAAAATAGTGTGAATTTCTTACACAAGTCCAGAGATCTTGCTATAATTAAGTTGTTGGACTGCTGTGGTTTCCAGATTTCTTCAGGACAAGCAAATATTTAGAGGGCCTGACAGTAATACCTTGGAAGAGATCTTCCATTTCTATTCCATGAGGTTTAGCTTTTGCATCATAAATTATATTAACAGAGATATCATGATTTAGTCATCTCTGACTATACTTCTCAACATTTTTATCTGCTTTCCACAAGAATTTCACTTTTATCGTAAGGTAGAACTCCTAACAATTTAGGTGGCAGATTGACAGCAAAATCATAATAAAATAAAATAATTAAAATAAACTTGGTAAACATGACCTTAAATAAATGACATAAAAAAAAACTACACCCACATAATTTTTATATTTATTTTACGTATTTAGATAATGTATCATCATATAATTGAATGATTTTGAATTACGTATAAATTAATATATAATTATACGACGACGTATCATTTAAGCATACAAAATGTATACAAAAATTATATGCATATAGTATGTATCACCTTGCTTGCACCGTTCTCTAAACTTGGAATTCAGAGCTCCAACTTTATATTATAATCTTATGGAAGGAAAATCTTGCAACCAGAAGTAAAATATAATGATATTTTGACTTTGTTTTTCTTTGGTTTTTAATTATAATTAATCAAGAAAATATTAGATTGAAAGGAAGAGGCCAAGAGGGATCATGTGCTCTGCTTTCCAATGCGTTGTACCAAGGACTTGTATATTTTATTTTTGGAACGTGACCATTTATTTATTTATTGCCTTTGTAAGGGGTCCGGTTAATTATAATTAGCAGTTATGAGCCTGAGAGCCAATTAGATATCAATTTGAGTTTAGAATCTACTTGTTCGAATAGTGAAGAATAATGTTCGAAAGAAGAAAAATCATTAAAGAAAAAAAAAACAATGTTTGAATTTTAAAAAAATTATTCGAAAAAAAGGAATTGTAGCAAGCGAAACTCCAATGTGACAAATATCTGTAAGACATTATTCTTGAATTGAGTTTGAATTAAAATTTTTTAATGTAAACTTGGTTGGTTCAAATTAAATAATAACATAAATTCGATTTAATTCAAATTATATCAACCCTTAAAAATGGGGCGTATAAATTTCAGGATAATTTAATTGTGAAATAATTAAAAATGGAAGAAAATTTGTAAATCAGAGCAACCATAATAACATTCTTCTTTACAAGTTCTCCAAAAATGATTTCCCAAAACGGATGGGAAATCCAAAGATAGTTGGAAAGTGTACCCAAAAGTAACCTCATTTACAAGCTATTCTTGTTTATTTTGTTTCCAAGGAATTCAATCCATAATTAACCTCTATAACATGAGACATAAAAATAAATAAATAAAAACTTGTTACAATGTTTTTAGATTTGGATTGAACCTTAACTTGAATATAAGTTGACTCTCAGATCAATCAATGATATCAATGTAATATAATAAAATTTAACTGAATGGTATTCATACTAACTCAATTACAAGAATATTTAGATTTGAGTCTTTTCATTTTCGATAATTGGTTTTAGTTATGCTATTGTTAGTATGATAGTTCGATCAGTTGATTTGAATTTTAAAAAGTATTTTCTATATATTTTTATATTATTTTTGTTATTCATACTATTGTCTTTTAATGTGTGAAGATAAAATTTTACGATGTTGGAATTAGAAGCAAAGTTTTGTTTGGTATTGGGATTTAAGAAATGTAAACATCCCATTTAAGAACTTTAAATATTCAAAATACATATTAATGAGAGCAGACAAGCAACATCAATACAGGAGTGTGAAGAAGAAAGTTGAAATGGAAAAGGATAGAAAAAAGGGAGCAAAGCCACATGCAAAAAGGAAGAAGTTCACGTCAGAATCACATGACATGAGGGATGCAAAAGAACTATAAGCTTCCTCAAAATGCTGGGACCAATTATCTATGCCAGTATCTCTATCTTCTTCTTCTTCCTAAAACCAGGTTCCAGCATTAAGCAATTTCCCATCCCCTTACAAGATTCCCACATTATGTCTCCCACAATATCTGCATGTGAATTCTTACCCACTTCAATAATTTTGTGGGATTTTCTAGGTCAACAAGCAAAAGGATTATCTTTGTAGCTAGGAAGTTTCCTGTTCATATTCTATGGAGTTTCATAGTGGTGTTTGTGTGAGCATTAAACAAGGGATTGTTTCATTTTGAGAGAAATTATGTATAAATCATTTATATTATTGTAGGGCAAGTCAAGATTCCAATCTTATCCACAAGCTTGATCCTTTTTCACATGAGAATGAATTTGATATTATAGCTTTAAAATTCTTGTAGATCTGAGCTTAGGGTGCAAGAATTCCTGCAAAATGTACTTGAAAAGTGGCCTCTTTTTCTTGTAATTCTTATTTAACAATGAAGCAATATAAATGAACTCCAAGTTCTAGGCTGTTTTTGCCAATTCAAGGAAGAAATGGTGAATTTATATAGGTGGGTTAAGAGACCTAATACCTATAACATATAAAAAATTTGGATATTTGGAAGATTGATGGTGGTGGGATTGTGATTTGAAGTATAAAACTTGCATAATTAAAGTCATTTGAAGATCAAAATACTAAAATATGAAAAATAATTCATCAGTGTCACGTGTACTGCTTAGAAGCCAATTATGCTGCTAAAATAATAGTGCTTAATTTTCCTGATGATGCAAGCTTGCATTGCATGAATGAATACAATAGTTGACAATCACAAAAAGTCAAGAACAATTCACACAATCTGATTGCCAGTTCATTAGAATTTTAAATTATATCTGCACATGGAAACCCAGTTCATCATCTTGGGGTGCTTTTGAGAAATAAAGATCAATTCATTTGCAGAAAGACACCTCACACATCCTCCACAGATCCCTGACGAAAATACTCGCTTATTGATTTAAGTTTTTGGGGTTAAGTAGTTTCTTAATTGACAGTAACAACGAATAATAATATTAATAATACAGGAGGAGTTGGTTTCAGAGGAATGGGCACAGGGTCCTATAAGATTAAGAGTCAATACCAAATCTCTGTGCAGAGAAGAAAATGAGGAAGGGAACATAATAACATGATTGTTAAAGTCATGAGTTGTAACAGAAAATGTAGTCAGCAGCTTCGGCACGTCTTATCTGAGGTTAGGCTGTGGCCATAGTTTGAAAATATATGCCGTCATATGTTGATCCCTGTCATGTGACTTAATCAATGTAGGAAGCTGTCACAGGACAATTTCCATGCCCATCCTAATGAAACTACACCAGTAGTTTCCGTTGACAAACCAATTGTTTTGGTTGTTTTTATATTAAAACACATGTTTTTTTATTATTCCATTGTCTATGTTCTTTTGATGGCCCAGTCAACTTGAAACAACTCAATTGCTTGTACCAACGCTAGTCTGGAAAATATTGAAGTGGGCCGCATTGCTGTGAGTTCTGGCATATTTATCAGGCCATTCTAGCTTTCTGGAGCTATAGTATCCAAAGTGATACTTAATTGAATCCTCAATTCAATCTCTGTATATGATGCAACTGAACTAGAAACATGGATGGGTATCTAAGATGGAAATTGAAAAACAAATATGTATTTCTCAAATTGAAGATGTAAACAGAATCAATACAAACAACAACAACAATTTCATTAGATGATAGTTGTTTCGCCATAACACGAGGAGATCAATAACAGCATTTTCCGCTACCATTTTCCCTCGAAAAAATGCAGACGCATATTTTAGATAAATAAATAACCCATTAGTATGAAGTAAATAGTATGAAATAATACTCCAAACGTCAGGTAAGAATTGGAAACCTTAAAAAGCATGCCAACATGCTTTGTCCCTCCACCAAACTTTTTCTGTTGACTGTGTCTATAATCTGCTTAAGCTCAGCATTCAGTTCAGACACCAGAACTATATCCCCAAAACTTTCTGAGACTGAAGTTAAATTGTAGATGGAAAGTGAGGTACTGAATTAATAGCTCGGAGGTAGAAGTTCCAAGATTCACTCCCTTCCGTTATGGCACTTTGACCAAATGGATGTTGCTCTACAAACTTCTGTATATTTTCAGCTTCGGTCAGTCCTTCCAGATAAACTCTCAGATCACCTCCAGCACCTACCAGGAAGTACAATCAGTATTTCTTAATCAGTTGCTTTCTTATATCAACAATAGAATTTAAGATATCAGAGAAGACAGTTGGAAATATTTAACTTTTTAGCAAGAAAAAGAAAAGAACCAAAGGAAGAAATTATACTTTCATAAGGAAAAAATTCTGCGGATAAGGTAGTCAACAATTTGCTGCATCCTACAATATATATATAAAGAAGCAGATCAAGTCAAAAGACATCTTACCTAATGAATTATCACTCTCATCTCGGAATTCGTATGAACAAGGAAAAATTGCAGTGTACGGCTGCCAAATGAATGTCAAAAACAATTTTGGAAAAAAGATTTAGTGCATGAACTCAAATTATAAGGAATAAATATGAGTTGCCTAAAACAATGGAAAATCAAGGAGTCAATAAACTTACAGGATTAAGCAGAGCTTTGTAAGGAGAATCATCCAACAACAATGTATTTGTTTCATTATAATATCCTTTCTTCCAAGGAAGATTAGGATTCCTCTCCCAAATTTTCCTTAATTCTTTAAACACCAAGGCCTTATGCTTGTTTTCAAGGGTACTTAATCGCGTAGTAGTACAGTGGGATTGATCCTGAAAGGTTGTTTAGAATATATATGCATAATTAGAAAGCAGAAGATCATGGTTTCAGCCATTTCAAGTGATATGAAACAACTAATTTTTAGGAACCTATAAAGCATCATCAACAGAGCTTTTTGCGTGTGTATGTGCAGTGATTGTTAAGATGAAGAGATCACATGAAATGAGACAACAATTTTGTTCCAAAATTTCTTATATATCATATGAAAATTTAATGTTGATCCCAAGTGTAATTTGTCGATTCAGTTGTGACTCTGTGGAAAATGGTAAGTACTTACCCAGCAAAACAGCAATTTGTGCTTCATATCTCCGATCAAAAAATCAACCACTCTTTCCACATTTTTCCTGTGAAAAATTGATAGGCCTCAATTAAATTGATATGCAAATTTAAGTACACCATGAAAAGATAAGCCAACTTGACAAAGAAAGAAAGTGGTGAAATCATAAATAGAAAACAGAATGCAAGGTCAAAACTAGAAAAATACTTGTTTCTTGAGGACCAAACACCCACTTCAAATCTCTCAAAGCAGAACCTCAGAAAATCAACACAATAGGGTCTCTTGAAAACTGAAATGAGAAATTATCCAATCTGATTTGGTCAATCAATCATTAGCAACCCATTAAATGTATTAACTGATGATTCGGTATCAAACACACCTGCACGTTTTGAAATGTATATGTCTGCCTTACAGTTCTTTGGTGGAGGAGAAACTATATCTGCAAGCAGTCCATTCAAATCAAGAACAAGAAGTTTTTTCCTCAAATCCTTGATAGGTGCCCTTAGTATTGAGGAATGAACAATTTCTGAGAGGCTATCCTCTCTGTTGATAACAGCACAAGTTGAATTTTGAGTTTTATCAGCCTCTGACAAAATAACTATTTCTGCACTGCTTTTTTCATCTGACAGACTTAGAGTTGACATGTTATTTGATTGATCCACATAAGGCACACCAAGATCAGCATGAAAATCATTAGCAGAAATATGTTTTAGCCGACTATGCTTATCTATCTCTTCTTTGTTTTCAGCCCCAAAGATGACTCTCTTGGCTGCATCCAAGACTCTCTTCAGAGTTCTTACAAATGGAAGGCGAATAATTGAATCGAAACCGAAAACAGTATCCGACATTTCTCTACTGGAAATTGAAAACAATTAGTATTCTTCAAACCACAAACCATCAAGTGATGCTTTTTCCTCTTATTTGTCAAGTTGAGTCAGTTTCCACATGTTCTATAGCCTCCTTAATAATCCCCTTTCAATTTCCACTGTAATTCTATACCATGAAAACAGAAATAAGCTTCCAATGAGAGAAAACTAAGTAAAATAAATGTCAGCAACTTAAATTACAGTTCAGCTTTACATATCAGACCATCATTAACACAGCTAGCACGCAACTTTGGCAAACAGAGACTTCAAAAATTATGAGCAAAAGGATATATAGAAGATATTTGATTAAGCCAAAACTAAAATCTCCTTTCTGGACCACAACATATCACTTGCATAACATTCAGTTATGCTACTAGTCAATAATGTCTGTGACTGCCTATTCAACTATTGCAAAGGAAAAAGTAAAAAATTATATTATATCAGACATGAATAATTACTACCTAAACTAGACCACCTAACGCTTTAGCTGCTGATTCTAATTCCATCTAGGCCAAACTTTCCAATGGCCAAAAATCCAAAACAAGATTTCTGGGATTGTGTTCCTTATATTGCAGTCAAATTTTTAGAGGAAATATATCTTCTAGTCAAACACTCAATCTCATGCCAAATATAATCCGACTGATATCAAGTTTTTGAGCTCTGACTCCTTTGAATGTAATTGGACTGCAATTTTGCCATTGGCACAATATTAACTTGGAAAACTAGTAGACTTCAAACAATTTCAATTGAAAAAAAAAAAATTAATTCTTTGCACAACTCAAGCCCGCATAATCCAAAAGAATACGTTAACATTACTTCATTCAAACACAAAAGCCCATATAGAATACAAAATCAACAACAACATACCAACAGATAATATCAGTTTGCATGCCGAGAAAAGAGCAAAATATGCATGCAACTATGATATGGGTTATTTCCTAAAACAAAGAAAATATAAACACCAACCTCAGGTACACCAGAAAGCTATAACTTTTGGAGTCGAAACAATGCAAATTGCTGAATTTATAATGAGTTGGCGGACAATGTGGGGAAGAAAGACGGAAAAATACGAAGTTGGAAATTCAACTGCAGTGGCATTGAGAAGAGAAAAAAACGTAGTCATCTCATGGCTTGTCCTTGCGTGTGGAAGAATTTGGCGTGACGTGAAAAGGGGTTTTCGACTTGTCAGAATCAGAGAACAGGCGTACGATTGCATAAGGAGAAACAGAGACAAGACTGAGGATTCAAAGAGTCTTATCTGCCGCAGTTTCAGACCTGACTGGTCCGCTTTTGCTCCAAGCGTATTAGCTCCAGCTCCGATAGTGACTCCTTCCAGACGCCGTTACGTCATTTCATTGCAAAAGTGGGCCAAATTGGTTGGCCCAATCAGCATGTGAAGTTCATAGCAACTTCAGAACTTAATCTATTATTTTTGTCGCAAAGCTTGATTCCAAGGTAAACGGTTTTTATTAAGGTTGAACTTGATCCAAATCAAACTCAACAAGACCCAAGTTGAGATCAGTTCAAGTCTTAAGAAATCAATTTAAGATCGATAAACTGAAATTCGAACTACGAAAGATGACACAAAAATTTAAACTCAAAATGATGTTAATTTGGTTGGCAAAGGGCAAATTTTTCAGCCTACCTTTTTTTTTTTTTGGTAATTAGTCTACCTTTGTTGTGTGTTGGGCTCTCAGGCTTATCGAATCAATCATTAACAAGTTTAATTTTGATTTAAAAATCAAATTTAAATAGTTTGAATTCAAATTTAACTCAATTTATATCTTATTAAAAATTATTTATAAGAATTGTTTAATATTTTTTAATATCATAAAATAAGTTTTGTAGTAAACGATTTTATATCAAATAAATGAAATAAGTTTTCGTCAGAATCAAAACATCGTATAGTATTATAGTTAAAGAAAGAAACAAAAAAAAAAATCATAAAAGAATCAAAGAAATCATAAAAGGGCATATAGTACAAGATGGGGTAAGAAAAAGAACTTTACCAAAATTAGGGCAAAGCATCAAGCATATGCATCATAAGCAACAAGGCAAGAATAAACCCATTTGCCTAAAGCAATATTACATTTGGGTTTGGCTTGTGAATTGCATATGGCTCTTCTACCTTTAATGATGGAACCTCTGAACTTTAAACCATTCCAAGTGCTTCTCCACTGCCCTTCAAAAATTATGATGAGCTCTTGATGGTTCAAAATGTTTGGCAGTGGTCCAATGGAGTTTGGACCACTGTCTCAAATGGGAGGCACAAGCCTCACTGAGTTGGTTCATGTACTTCTTAATAAAAGTAATTAGTAATTAATTAGGTATTATTATTTATTAATCTTATTTTTTAAGCATAGCATGCCAGATTAAGATCCAAGATCAACTGGGATCATGTGCACATGACATCATTTAAATTGAATAAAATGTTTAAGTGGAGTTCCATTTTCTAAGTAAAATAATAATAATAATAATAATGAGAAGAGTGTTGGACCCTTCAACTTTTTATGGAAGATTGCTTAATGATAGAGTTTGCTTTATTAAGACTTGGGTAAAATTTAAAGTTAGGTAATTATGATCATAGGTTAGGATTTTAATATAACTTTTGTAATTAGGGTTTTGAATTGAGAGAAGTTCAATGTACCCATGTCCATTGTGAGTGGAGAAGAAGCAATTGAAATAAAATAAGCAACAAAAAAGGAAGATGTGAATTAAATAAATTGGGGGACACAAAGTTGAATTGTGAGTGACCTCAAACTTAAGGCATACACAAATTTGGGTAGGCATTGAAAGTTGAAGAACTTCTAACCACTACTTTCCTTCCCCCACTCCTATGACTTTCTTGAGAGTTAAAAGATCCCAAAACCAAAAGTCAATCTAATATTTAATTCAAGACATCTTCAATTTTAGTTCCCATTTTAAGCCTTGCATGATCTCCATAAGACTTGGGCATCCATAACCACCCAATTAATTTATGTTGTTGTTCTTCGATTTCCATTTATATTCTACCTATCCATGTATGCATAACATTAAGCCTTTTTTCTTTTCAATGTTTCACAAGAAAAAGTGTTCATAAAAAAGCTTTTTCATATGCAACTTGTAGTAGGGATAGCTTTTTATATCATATTTAATCCATTAATGATTTATTCGAGTGACTAGTTAAACTTAAATATTAATAGAGAAATACTTTGTGTATTTGTAATGAGTCTTAGGTTATATATTAATAATTCCTTTAATAAAGACTAACTTTTGAATTAATTGACGTAAGTATTTAACATCTTTCCATTTTCGTTCATAACCCTTTGAACCTGTTCATTGAGCATGTAAGAATAGTTTGGATTCTTTTGTAAGAAATCTACGAGTTATCCATCTTCACCAATCTTTTCCCAAGTGAAACTTGAATAGTGACTCTTATTCACTCCGTGATGAGCCAAAAACCTATTTACGTGCTCATCATACTCATTATTGGAATGATTAAATACGAGTGATAAGTCTTACTCAATTTAATGTATTAAAAATTCGTCTCAGGATACATAATTATATAATTAAATATTATTTTATTTTTAATTTAAAATCAATCAATTATATGGTAATACATTATTGATATTTAAATTGGTATTCATTATAAGTATACAAATTTTATTGTTTGTTACGCGAATAAAATTATAACAAATTTTAAATTTACAAGGAGAAAATTACCACTTTTGGATATGAGTTATAGTTCAATGCATGATTAATAAGTTTTTTTTTTTTTTTTTTTTTGCTAATTAAAAAAGATATATAAACAAAAACAAAGGGTAAGCCTGAACAAACTAAGCGCAATGAAGAGATTCGTCCGCAAAGGAAAGTTATGGACTACAATAGTCCAAACTTTTGCACCTACTATTTACATAAATGCATGATTAATAAGTTGGAAATTGTTATATTCTATCATTCATAATACTACCCAAGAAAGACTTCCAATGTATAATATATCAAGAATAAACAGAAAAGTTAATATCAAATTTTCCACATTTTTAACTTTGCCAAATTCCAATTGTCTTTTGAGAGTCAAAATAAAAAAAAAAAGTAGCTTTTTTTTTTTTGTTTATTAAACTAAACCCACTTTTTCAAATATTTGTTGTTTTTTTAGTGAAATAAATGCTTCTTAAAAAAAATTAATTTCATGCCTGGTCCATTTAGTTGTGCTTGATTATCATACTTTCAATCATAAAATTACCAATTCAAGATATGACTTAAAATTTTACTATTTTATTGATATTATTCCATAATTGAACTTCACACTAGGGTTTGAGAATAGGGATGAAATCAATCTTGATTTGTTCGATTAATGATAAATTATTTAAAGAAGTTATTAAAGAAGATGAAGAAAAAAAAGGATGTTATAAATGAAAAAAATTATCGGATAGAAAAAAATCATCAAAAAAAATCATCGAAGAAGATAAATATGTCGGAAAATTAATTTAACGGAATTAATTCAATTCAATCTCAAGTTATAACTACCTTTACTCAAGTGTCACTCTTGAAAAAAGAAAAAAAATATGAAAAGAAAATGGGAAGTTAAGCTTAAAATATTCATCATATGTATGTATATATTTTGATATATAAAATTTCAATCAACAAAAGCCTAGCCATCTACAAGAAAGATGCTCCATTTATGGCTCTTTTCTTTATAAGTAGTTGATTCTTTAAAAAAAAAAAAAATTATTTTTTCTATTAATATTATTATCTTCAACTTCTAGATGTCAATGAAATGAAGGCATTTATTTTGATGAGAAATAAAACTGAAAATCTTTTGGGATGTGAAAGGAAATTGATGTAGGCATATGAAAGAGATTTATAAAAAGGGTTTTTGTTTTTTAAGGTCCTTTTCCCCTTGTATAGGGTTTGAGATGCATTATGGCTCAAGCAAATGAAATTAGTGTTTAGGGTTTGGTAAAGTGCAGATTCCTTAATACCCATTTCATATTTACTTCAAATAAAAAAAAACCCAACAAGTAAATGAAGTAATTAATTTATTAAACTCAAATTTATGTATTTTGTTTTCTTCATAAAATTGAAGCTCAAAGTCTCTAGTTTTGATTTATTGGACCGCCCATTGGATTCCATTATCTTGTTTTGGTGGTAGGTAACTTTGTCCACGTACCAATTTGCTATGAGAATACAAAACCTAATCAAACACTAAACCAAGCAATTTCTTAGAATTCTCCTTGCAAACAAATCCCTTCACCTACAAATAGAAAAAGCTTTAACCCATATACGAAATTCTAACTTTTTTTTTTTCATTCGGAAAAATAATTGATGAACAAATAATACTCTTATCAGAATTCCCCTCTTCAAAGTCTAATTAAATTCTTATAGGGAGAGGGAAAAAAGTATAACTTCGTAAAATTCACAGCCTCTAATTTAAGGTCCTTGTTCTGCAATTGAGCAGTGGCCAGGACAGGGTCCACCCAACACTTTCTTTCTTCAAAAGATGACAAGACACACTTAGCAACTTCACCAAAAAAAACACAAAGGCAGATATATGCCAACTCAAAAACATGTAGCTTTACAATTTTCCCACTCTTTATATATCCTCCAAATACAGCCCTCAACTCATCACCAGTCACCTATCGCCATCCAACCTGCACCTGAATTGTCCATCCCTTTCTCTCTCTTCCTTGCTCCCTCTCTCTTTCCTATACATTTATACAGAACAATATCCTATGTTATACATACAAACTACTGCTTTTACTTTTACAACTACTTGTATTTATATATGTTAAGGTTGTATTCTTCTTGACATGGTCATAAATGGGCAACTTTTGCACTTGTTTGGTACCCAAAACGCCCGTGAAAATAAAACAGAGACCAACCAAGCGGTTGCAGAACCCGGGTCCGGTTCCCAATTCAAGTAACCGGTGGAGCAGGATCCGATCAGGGTCTCGTAAAGATAAGCTTGATGATGCTTTGATGCAGGAGCAGGCTCTGGCTGCTGCTATGTTGTTACGCCAGCACCAGCAACAAAATGGTGGTGTTGGTGGGTTGCCTCTTGATCGGTCAACTTCGTTAAGGTACCCGAATGGTTCTTCTGGGTCGAAAAAGACCCAGTTGCCTAGGAGCTCCAGTTCTCGTGCCCGGTCTCTTACTGACCCGCTTTTGCAGCCTCATCAACTTGTTAACCGGGTTTGTAATTGTTTTAGTTTTTCTTTTTTTTTTTTTTTAGAATTTTTTAATAAAAAATTTGTGTTTTCCCAAGTCGTGTTGTCTTGTTACATGGTTTGGTTAAATTTGATCAGGTGGTCTTTTTGAGAGTTGAGCTTGGTGTTTGGGAAATTCATGATTCTTTGAAAGTTTAAAAGTTATATTTTTGAGTTGGTCTAATTGTGCTGGATTATTATGGTCTACTAAAACTGATAATTTTGGGAATATGATTGTTAATATTTTGTTTTTCGTATGAGTTTTTTTTTCTGTTAAATTTGGTGAAAAAAAAAAATTGTTTGTTAAAGCTTTAGGTGGTCTGTTCGGTTTTCTTGCACGTTATCATGGAATTTCGGAAGTATATTGATTGATATTGTGTTAGCATAATATGTTGAAGAATTGCTGCTCCAATGGCTGCCACATATGGGCACTGTAAATTTCTGTATTTTTTTTTTTACCATGTAGCTCAACAATTTCTGTTATGGAAAGTTTGGTGAATTTGCAGTGTTTCTTTTCTGTCCTTTCTGGGAAAAACCTTGTCTTCTGTCCCATTTTGGAAATCAAAGTCTCAATTTAATATTATTTTAGAATCCAACTGTCCTCCATTGAATGATATGGAACCGATGTCTTCAACAATTTTATTTTTTTTTCATAATATCTTGATTTCTTTATGCTGTAGTAGCCATACATTAAATCTTCTTGCCTTTATGTTTATTGCATGCTGGGGTTTCTTTAGATGCTTATCTGGTCCGTCTGTCTTTTTCTAATGCCACATACAAAGAAGGAAATCAGGAAAAGTTGCCTTAAAATTTCTTGTATTCATCATTTTGTTTGTTTTCATCATTAAAAGCCTTTAGTTCCTTACTGATTTTCTCTTTAACAGGATGTAAACCTTGATGATCTTGAGACCACCCATTTCGTCCTTGTCCATGGAGGTGGCTTTGGTGCTTGGTGCTGGTATAAGACTATAGCACTGTTGGAAGAAGGCGGTTTCAAAGTTACTGCCGTAGACTTGACTGGTTCAGGGATTAATTCATTTGATACAAATGGCATTGCCAGTCTTTCTCAATATGTGAAGCCACTTAGTGATTTTCTTGAAAAACTTGCTGATGGGGAAAAGGTTCTTTCTTTTTTAATATTCCTCCTGTTCTTGTACTATTTGCTGCTCTTTTAGCTTTCTGTTTGTTGTATTAATATTCTCTTTTGAAAGGCTGGAGGTTACCACCAGGACTCATTGCATTGCTGTGCATTATATAACTGTCTTTTAGATAGCCATATGAAATGCTTACATGCTCCTGCAATCAGATTCTTTCAACCATGCAATCTTAACAGTTGCACATCTGTGTTCTTCATGTATAGAGATGAACAAATCTAATTAAGCTTGCTGTTATATTGCTAAGTTTGAAGTTATCAAATAGTTACATTAGAGGACTTAAGATTTATGATTCATGGTAGCATTGAATCCTTTATAATAATGGTTAACATATGAAATACTGATTATAAGCAAAATATTGACGTATATGGATCTCATACCAATATATGTGTCTGACACTGTCATATCTCAAGATTTTCACACCTATATTTATTTGAGGAGGAACATGAAGACTGGCAATGACTATTTATTATCCTTAGCATGCACAATTAATTGCATTCTCAATCTCAGGTGTGGAGGGTCATTATCGGATTTTAAAATTGTGTATAAGCTATTAAAACCATTTTGCTTTAAAATGTTAATTACTTAACTTACTCTGTTTTTTTTTTCCCTTAAATAATGCAGGTGATCTTGGTGGGTCATGATTTTGGTGGTGCATGTATATCCTATGCAATGGAGTTGTTTCCTTTTAAAATCTCAAAGGCTATTTATATTGCTGCAGCAATGTTGACTAATGGACAAAGTACTCTCGATATGTTCAACCAGAAGGTTTGCCCTTAACTCCATCATGTTTCAATTACATTGATGATTGGTTTGACATAACTGTTACGCATTTCAAAGTTTCTTAAATTGCATTATATGATGTCAGAGCAGGCTAAGTCTTTTATGTATGTTTATGCTTTCTCTTTCTTCTTTATTCTGCACTAGCATCTTTCCTGCTCTGTGGCTTTTGGTCTTTGAAGGACAATGTTGATCATGGATGCTTTTCTCTTTAAAGTACCTGTTGTCCCTCTCTCCTATCGTCTTTGTTCTATTAGCTTCAAATCTTAACAATAAAAAATATGGAAAAAGGAATTCCCAGAGCATTCTTGCTTTTTCACCAAACTGTAACCTTCCAATCTCAGCTTTCTAAGAATTTTTTTGCAAATGATTTCTCTGATTTTTGAGACTAATGCCAAAACTCATTGCAGACAGATTCAAATGATTTGATGGGGCAGGCTCAGAAATTTTTGTATGCAAATGGGAATGATCGCCCTCCTACTGCTATTGACCTGGACAGGTCATTGATGAAGGACTTGTTATTCAACCAAAGCCCTGCGAAGGTATATTTGAACTTTTAACTTATGAAATGGCTGACATAAAACTGAAAAATATATGAGAAAAGCAGATGAAATGATTGTTTTACTCTCTTCGCCCTCTCTAAATGTCAAATAACATGGTTTGCAACATTTTTCTCTGTACTTATCATATGAGATTATTGATAGGAGACTTAGTTGTGAAGTGTAGTTAACTATTGACCCTGAGATAACAATTGCACTGAACAACATCTATTTGATTGATCTAAGTTTTAAATTATTCATATAAACATGTGCACTTGGCAATGTGTAAGATAGGAGTGTGTATTTGGTCGAAATAGCTGGTTAAAATGTCATCTGTTGACTTTATATGTTACTGGCTCCCATGAAGTCACTTTTAGCTTCATCATTTGCTTAGGTATTTGTAGTAGTTCCGTGTGGTATTTTGCAAAGTAGGCAATAAAGACCGATATTTGGCCTTAAAATGCATTCTTATTGAAGTTGTTGGAAATACTATATTGCTTAATATTTGATGTTGCATCTCCCTCCGGTTGGGTGTTTATTTGTGTCTTATATTTCTCTTTTTATCATTGTTGTTATTTTAATATGCTTCTCATCATCCAGGATATTGTGTTAGCATCTGTGTCAATGAGACCAATCCCCTTCGCTCCAGTTTTGGAGAAACTCTCGCTTTCCGACCTGAAATATGGATCTGTGAGGCGGTTTTATGTAGAAACTCCTGAAGATAATGCGATTCCTCTCATGCTTCAGGAAAGCATGGTAAAATCAAGTCCTCCAGAGCAAGTATTCCGTCTAAAAGGTGCTGATCACTCACCCTTTTTCTCAAAGCCTCAAGCCCTCCACAAATTATTAGTAGAGATCTCAAAAATCCCTGCAACTTGAAATATTGGTAGCTAACAACTTTTGGAAGTCACTCCCCAGATTTCATTGACATGGCACAGGAAAACCTTACAGGATGTTAAGTGATCACTTACATGCACATATCATCACAAATGGTTTCCATACTGCCAAATTCTGGAAAAATTCTTTCAGAAAAATGAAATCTGTTCATATCTTTTTGTCAGGTCATTTTTTTCCCAGAACCAGATGATTATAATTGGATTTTTTGTTAGCAAAATGGAAGTTATATTTCCAGAGCTTGGTGTGTGTGCTGTTGATTGCATTTTCTGTGACTTAAATGCAACTGTTCCATGTAATGTAGCATTCCAGTTTACAGGGCATCAACAAAGATTCATGTTGAATCTCTACTCATCTGGTACATGGGAGGTGACCATCTATAACTTCCATGCAAAGTTCAGTTTTTCCCTCACTTTATATGTAGATTTATTTCCTCGTCATTGCCATTTAAAGTTAACGTACGTAATTTGAAGTTTTGTGTAAAGATAAGTTTTAATAACGGTGAAAGTCGGTTAATCAATTCTATTATCTGTTAAGATGAGAAATAAAATAAATACAATAAGTGTTAGATACAAAATGATTTTTAACATGGCTCAACTCATTGTCTGAAGCCTCCGTTTATCTTCATGTTATCAGTAACTTTAGAATTATATTTCGACATAGTATGAAGAAAAAGTTACAAAGAAGATATTCTCAAAAAGACTTAAATATTGCACAAGTGTGGTAAAGGAAATAATTTGATTCTGTTTTTCTTGACTAACAATGATGCTTATCTAAAAAGTTAATGTTTTAAATTGTGGGCATGTGGCACGGGAAACATGGTAATTGTTAAATTGCATTATTTGTGTGAGAAAAGGACGCATGTCTCGTTGAATCTGTAGCTAATTGCTTCCAACTATAAAAATGAAGATAAGTTGGAGTTTATCTATAAAAATGAAGATGGGGTTTCTTGGATTATAATTTTCACCCTAATTTGTTAGAAAGCAATACATTCCTTGACCACTCAGGGCAATCATGAGATTTGAGCCAAATAGATTTTGCAATTCATAAAAATGTGTTGTCTTTCAAGAACAGTAGGTTAGACATTTAATCTTCAACAAGTAATAAATAACCGAGAGCCTTTGTCTAGAAGACAGAAGGTGGTTGTGGCTTAACCCCTTTTCTCTGCAACTTAAGAAGCTCAAAATAGAAATGAATTGTCCAACACTACAATAAATTTATACAGAAGAAAATTCATTTTCGTCTCTCTTTTCACAAGATTTCCATTATTCCAACCAAACCCACCTCAGTTTAAGCATGTCCATCCTCAGCTGCTCTCTTTTCAATTAAAACCAACAACACCCATGAAAGGCTGCTCTTCAAAAAGGATCTTTTAGCTGATTTAAGGACCTAACATGTCTTTGATATTGAATGCTCTTCACATCTCACTGTCATAAGCTCAGTATGGATGATGACTTTTCAATACTCACGTCAGTTTTCATTGCAGAAGCCATATACAGAGTTGCATTTTCGGATTAGTGCATGGCACCTTCCAGAATTTGAGCATATGGGCACATTATGTTGGAATTGTTCAAATATAAATTAAATTTGAATTTTAAATAAAATTTTCAAAGGTTGTGTTTTAAATTGCAACTCTTCATATGGTAACTTTTCATACCAAGAGTTGTAAGCAAGCATTACAACTCTTCATGCGGTAGCTTTTCACACCAAAAGTTGTAATAAACAATTACAACTTTTAGTGTTGTAACCTTTCACACTAAAAGTTGCAATTTTTTATCAAAGAATTGCAACTTTTCATTCCTATATAAAGGCCACAAAATTCATTTTTTCATATACTTTTCATCTCTTACTTCTTCTCTTTCTGAAAGATCAAATACTCTCTTGTATCCCTCATTGAATTTCTTCACTGTTTGCTAAGTGCAGAAATTCACAAGGCTTGTCATATCCGCTAAAGCTATTTGCAATTAATCCCATAGCAATCTCAAGAGGAGAGGGAGCAAATATCGCTTTTAGGAAAACGATTTACGTGTTTCAAGCCTATCTACACCATTCTCCTTTATCACTAACCTTTAATACTTTTATTTCTCTTTTAGTTTTGTTTGCAGTCTTCAAGTGTCAAATCATCCAACATTCTAAAAGCGATATTTGATATCATGGAGACTGCAACAATCAAGATGATGAATCAAGACTTCGTTCGATTGGATCGTTTTGATGGCACAAATTTTACAAGATGGAAAGACAAAGTAAAATTTATGCTTACCGCCTTGAAGATTTTTTATGTGCTTGATCCAAGTCTTCCTTCAATTCCTCCACCAACTGATGATGATTCTGATGAACTCAAAGCACAAAGGAAAAAGAGAGAAGAAGATGAAATCATGTGTCGAGGTCATATTCTCAATGCTCTTTCTGATCGTCTTTACGATCTCTACACAGTTGAACCTTCTGCAATTGAGATTTGGAAAGCTTTAGAATTTAAATATAAAGCTGAGGAGGAAGGTACTAAAAAATTTCTGATCTCTAAATACTTTGAATTTAAGTTTAATGATAATACACCTATTTTGGCACAAGTACATGAATTACAGGTTATAGTAAACCAATTGAGGGCTGCAGAGATTGAACTTCCAGAATCTTTCCAAGTTGGTGCAATTATAGCAAAACTACCATCATCTTGGAAAGGATATAGGAAGAAAATTCTACATGATTCTAAAGAATTTTCTTTGGAACAAATTCAAAAACACCTTCGTATCGAAGAGGAATCGAGGGTGAGAGACAAGAACAAAAGTTCTTATGAAGGCAATATCAAGGCCAATACTGTGAGCAAGCCCTTAAACAAAGAGAAGCAAAATAAAGGCAACTTTCTTGGTCCCAAAAAGGATCAAAAGAAATTCAAGAAGCAAAAGAAAGGAGATTGCTTTGTGTGTGGAAAATCTGACCATTATGCTAGAGATTGCAGATTTAAGAAAATTAAAAAACCGGAGGTCAATTCTTTAGAAGAAAATGACATGATTATTGCTACTGTGAGTGAAGTTAATGCCATTCAAGGCAAGGTATCCGATTGGTGGTACGATACATGTGCTACTGTTCATGTTTGCTATGACAAATCTCTTTTCAAAACTTATAGTGAAGTTAATGATGAACAAGAGATTCAAATGGGAAATGAAGGAAGGTCCAAGGTATTAGGGAAGGGCAATATTGAACTTACTTTTACTTCGGGCAAAAAGGTAATTCTTACCAATGTACTTCATGTTCCCGATATGAATAGGAATCTTGTTAGTGGAGATCTTTTGGGCAAACCAGGCATTAAATCTGTATATGAATCGGAAAAATTAATATTATCTCGAAGTGGTGTCTTTGTTGGAAAAGGCTATTCTTGTGATGAAATGGTCAAATTGTCTACTGTAACTGATAATTCTAGTACTAATACAATTAATAATTCTATTTATATGCTTGATTCTATTATTTTATGGCATTGTAGATTAGCACATGTTGGTCTAAACACTATGAAAAGGGTGATAAAAAATGGTTTAATTTCATGTGATATAAATGAATTTAAAAAATGTGAGTTGTGTGTTAAATCAAAAATGACTAAAAAGCCCTTTAAAAGTATTAAAAGAAATACCAGACTTTTAGAATTAATTCATTCAGATATATGTGAATTAAATGGATTGTTAACTAGAGGAGGTAATAGATATTTCATAACATTTATCGATGATAGTTCTAGATATACTTATGTGTATTTGTTAAAACACAAAGATGAAGCTTTTAATGCATTTAAAATTTATAAGGCTGAAGTAGAAAATCAATTAGATAAAAAGATTAAAATTTTGAGAAGTGATAGAGGAGGAGAATATTTTCCTAAAGAATTTAATAGTTTTTGTGAAGAAAATGGCATAATTCATGAATGTTCAGCTCCACGTACACCTGAACAAAATGGTTTAGCTGAAAGAAAAAATAAGACTTATTTAGAAATGGTTAATGCTTTATTGTTGCATGCTGAAATGCCATTTAATTTGTGGGGTGAAGCACTTCTTACTACTTGTCATATCTTAAATAGAATTCCTATGAAGAAAAATCAAATCTCTCCATATGAATTATGGAAGGGAAGGAAGCCTAACATAGGATATTTTAAAGTGTGGGGGTGTCTTGCATATTGCAAGAATAATGATCCAAAAAGGACTAAGTTGGGACCTAGAGGGATCAAGTGTGCATTTGTAGGCTATGCCTCAAATAGCAAAGCTTATAGACTTCTAAATTTAGAGTCAAATGTTATTATTGAATCTAGAAATGTGGAGTTCTTTGAACATCTATTAGCCTCAGGTAATAGAGTTCAATTCTCACCTAGTGAAACAATGCTAGAAGAAACATCTGAGAATGTATAATCTAGTTCACAAGAAATTGGTGAACAACATAGTGAACAAAGAAGAAGCATTAGAATCCGAAAGGCTAAAAATCTTGGATCGGATGAGATTGACTCTCAACGAATTTCTTTTTACCTTGTTGAAGGTGATAAAGATAAAATTCTAAGGACAATTCCTATTGTTCTACAAGTAGAGGACGATCCTAAAACTTATAAAGAAGTTATGACCTCTCGAGATGCAGTTTTTTGGAAAGATGCTATTAAGGATGAAATGGATTCAATAATGACAAACCATACTTGGGAACTTGTTGATTTACCTTTTGCTTCTAAACCTATAGGTTGTAAGTGGGTGTTTCGAAAAAAGTACCACACTGATGGCACTCTACATACGTATAAAGCTAGGTTAGTAGCTAAAGGTTTTCGATAAAATGAAGGTATAGATTATTTTGATACATATGCACCTGTAGCAAGAATTACTTCTATTAGAATTATATTTGCTTTGGCATCAATTTATGATCTACATGTTCATCAAATGGATGTCAAAACAGCATTTCTAAATGGAGAACTAGATGAGGAGATATATATGGAACAACCTGAAGGTTTTGTTCTACCAGGAAATGAGCATAAAGTTTGTAAATTAGTAAAGTCCTTGTATGGACTAAAACAAGCCCCTAAACAATGGCATGAAAAATTTGATAAAGTGATTATGTCATTTGGATTTGTTCATAATGTAGCAGATAAATGTGTCTATACTAAAAATAGTAAAGATTATATTGTGTTGGTTTGCTTATATGTTGATGATATGCTAATTGTGAGCAATGATATGAATAGAATTATGGAAACAAAGAGGTTTCTGTCTGCTACATTCAAAATGAAAGATCTTGGACAAGTTGATATGATATTAGGAATTAAAATTAAAAGAAATAGTGGGGGATATGTATTGAGTCAATCTCATTACATTGAGAAAGTGTTGAATAAATTCAGTCACTTAAATATAAAAGAGGCAAGTACCCCATTAGATCCTAGTATCAAGTTGATCAAGAACGATGGAAGAGCTGTGGCTCAACTTGAGTATGCAAGTGCTATTGGAAGTCTTATGTACGCTACACAATGTACAAGACCAGACATAGCTTTTGCAGTTAGTAAATTAAGTAGATTTACTAGCAATCCGAGTGTTGATCATTGGAAGGCTATTGGTAGAGTTCTTGGTTTTCTTAAGAAAACTAAAGATCTAAGTCTTCAATACTCAAAGTTTCCAGCTATATTAGAAGGATATACTGACGCAAGTTGGATATCAAGTTTTGGAGATAACAAATCCACTACAGGTTGGGTGTTTATCTTGGGAGGAGGTGCAATTTCTTGGAAATCCAAGAAACAAACTTGCATAACACACTCAACAATGGAGTCGGAATTTGTTGCATTAGCAGAAGCAGGTAAAGAAGCTGAGTGGTTGAGGGATTTTCTTTTAGAAATTCCATTTATTTCAAAAAATGTGAATTCAATTTCAATTTATTGTGATAGTCAAACTACTCTAGCTCGAGCATATAGTAATATATATAATGGAAAGTCAAGACACATAAGTCTTCGACATGATTATGTGAGAAAATTAATTAAAGATGGAATTATTTCTCTCACATTTGTAAAATCAAATAAAAATTTAGCAGATCCATTCACTAAACCTCTTTCGAGAGATTTAGTAAAAACAACTTCTAATTTAATTGGGTTGAAACTCCTTAACTAAATCCACCAATGATGGCAACCCTACCCAACACTATAAAATGAGTAGTTTTGGGTTCAAAGGGTAACAACAAGTCATTGATATGTGGATGTTAAGTACTTAAAAGAGATTTAAAAATACGAAATTAAGTACTTGTTGTCACGTATAAGAGGGTTGAGTTTTAATACTCTTAATGAAGTTCAGTTCAAGGAACAAGTGTCTCAAATGTGACAAAGACACTGAAAGAACTTCACCTATATGAACTTCGAAGTGGTGCCGCTTCAATTGAGAGTTGGAGTTTCTCTCATAAAAGTTTATGAATTTTGGATAGCACATGGCCCTAAAAGTGCTAAGCGAGTGTTTGAGTGGAAAACAAGAATAATATATGTTTATGTGTATAGTGACACCGATAACTTCACAAGGAATAGCATGTTCAAAGCTTAAATGCTACATGAAATTTCGATTTTATCTTGTGACACTTATACTAAGGTAATGTTCAAATCGAAAGATACATTATTTTATGCATAAATATAATTTGATCTTTCAGATGTTTTAATTTATATTCGAACAAGTGGGGGATTGTTGGAATTGTTCAAATATAAATTAAATTTGAATTTTAAATAAAATTTTCAAAGGTTGTGTTTTAAATTGCAACTCTTCATATGGTAGCTTTTCATACCAAGAGTTGTAAGCAAGCATTACAACTCTTCATGTGGTAGCTTTTCACACCAAAAGTTGTAATGAACAATTACAACTTTTAGTGTTGTAACCTTTCACACTAAAAGTTGCAATTTTTCATCAAAGAATTACAATTTTTCATTCCTATATAAAGGCCACAAAATTCATTTTTTCATATACTTTTCATCTCTTACTTCTTCTCTTTCTGAAAGATCAAATACTCTCTTGTATCCCTCATTGAATTTCTTCACTGTTTGCTAAGTGCAGAAATTCACAAGGCTTGTCATATCCACTAAAGCTATTTGCAATTAATCTCATAGCAATCTCAAGAGGAGAGAGAGCAAATATCGCTTTTAGGAAAACGATTTATGTGTTTCAAGCTTATCTACACCATTCTCCTTTATCACTAACCTTTAATACTTTTATTTCTCTTTTAGTTTTATTTGCAGTCTTCAAGTGTCAAATCATCCAACACATTATATGTGCACTGCATCACTGGCATCATGTACATGATCAAGTGATGAAGACGCAGCACCATCCCTCCGTTTGGCCTGCGCAGCACCTTATCATTCCTTTGGATAAAGAACCAACACGTGACTTATGATTGATTTTGGAACATGACATCAATGGCCGACCTCTTAACATAACTAGAGCCAGCTCAGACATTGACTACGACAAACTCGGACTCCATGACTAAATCCATTTTCAACCAAGCCTCTATAATTATATCTTCTTAGTTTGATTAATTTAGCTAACTTCTCTCCTATTTAATGTATAAACCACGGCCTCCGCATTTAAACTTTGCTTCAAATTTTAGCTTCCTAAACAAAAGGTAAAGCCATCTTCTTTTTCTTCAGAGATGCTCAACTGATATTTCGGTCCTGGGGTTTTATTTTGAAGCTTGTTTTTTACAATTTCTGGTATATAACATGTTTGTTTGCTGGATCTATTCTAGTTTTATTTGCTTGAAAACTATCAGAAACAGGTCATTGTAGGGAATGTGATCGAGAATTGGAGATAATGCAAAACGCATCACATTGGTTTTGTATGATATTTTATTATATTGCTTTGAATTTGTTCTTGTTGAGGAGGATATGAATAGAGCAGAGAATGTTGTGTAGGATTGTTGTGTTATGATGGATTCGGTTGATTCTAGCTACTCATACTGTCATTGATCATTAGGGTTTTAATTTTTTTTTAGTGGGCTTTTTTGTTCTGTGAATGCATAAACCTTGAAGTTTCAATCATTTCATCATTGAATTTAGGTGCTGATTCCATTGCTGTTTGTAGAAAAAGGAAGCAATCAGTGAGAATGGGTCGCGGAGTCAGTGCTGGTGGTGGACAGAGCTCTTTAGGTTACCTGTTTGGTGGTGGAGAGACTGCCTATGCTGACCAAGATCCTAAGAATCATGCTCAGACAGCAAATAATATGCCTTCTAAGAAGCCCTCTGTTGCTGCACAGCCAATTGACAAGCAGATTCCGGCAGGCATTCATGGAAATCCTAAAAACAACTATTATCGATCCGAAGGGCAGAACTGTGGCAACTTTCTCACGGTACGACCGTTGTCAATTTATTGCTTAAGGATGATTGAAAGATCCAGTGTCATGAATTTGACTGAATCATAGCAACTAGTTTGCTCTTGCTGAAGCATGAAAATGTAATTTTCTAACTTGATCCATTGGAAAGAAGCAACTTGGATGTATCAAAACTAAAAATTCGCCTAAGTTCAGGTAGAGCTTTTAGAAAATACAGTTTCCAAAATGGCTTGTTTTGACCAATGTTTGGAAGATTTGATCCTCCCTGTTACATCATTTTGCTTCCTGGAACTCGGTATCAGAATCAGAATAGTAAATTTCCTGAGGGATCTAGAAATTTATGAGGCTGGGGCTTATGATCAAATTATACTTTAACCATCTTTCCCTATAAGAGATGACTTTTCTTCCTGGTTTTTCAGGCTAATGGTTACTCTTACAATTAGGCGTTATTTCACATGTTGAACAATTTGATTAAGCGATTTGATTGCAAAGAATTTTGTTTTAAACAGTTGATATACATTGTGCAGGATCGACCATCAACCAAAGTTCATGCTGCCCCTGGTGGCAGATCTTCCTTAGGCTACCTCTTTGGGGGTGGGAACTGATTCTTCTGGACCGTAACCATAAACATTGATGCGCTGCATCGTTCACTCAGCGTCGACACCTAATATTGGTAGTTTAATATTTATTCCAATCCTTGGTTATAGCTGTGCTGGAGTCATCTTTGTGCAGCCTAATGTGAGAGCTTGGTGGGAGTTGTTGTCATTGGCATGGTTTTGAGTTATGGATTTTATGTTAAATGTCTGCAGATGCAATAATTCTTTGAATGGTTTGTGTCTAATGGCTAGTCATTGTTCTCTTCTCCTGATTTTCTTTGTTGTTTGGCTTGCAAGTGACACTGTAAACAGAAGTATATTTATTTGATCTGAAAGTGTTTGTAGAAAGTGTTCTTGACTGTATCCTAATGCTACTGGGTGAAAATGCAGTAAATTGGTATAGATAAAAACATTATTTTATGCCATATATGCCATAATTTACATTTCAATCAAATTATGTATCGAGTTAAGCTGAGATCAAACATAGACTTGCTCAAACTCAACTCAGATCATGAGAGTCAAACTCAAATTTGATAAGTTTTAATAGAGTTGAACTCCAGTTCGAAATCATTAGCTTAATTTGATTCAAAATCATTCGATCATATGTTAATACATCATCATTTTTATATTAATACTTAAATTGGTAAATACATATAACGTTATTTTTTAGATTTAACATCAAGAATAACAACACGTATTGATAATAATAATACCTACGGAAGATTGGGTAAATATAATTCATTCTAGGGGTTGTTCTAAGGATAAGAGTTGCTCAAATAGTTAAGGTTTGGAAGTACTGTGAAAATCTATTTCTAATTTATTCGATTCGTAATTGAAATGTCGACCAATTAGGGTTAATTAATTGATATGAATAAGGTTTCCCAAATCAATTTTAAAAAAAATTAGAGTTTATCTATTGATAAGTTTTATTTTTTCAAATATGTGCATCAATCAGGATGAATGCGATTCAAACCGGATCAGGCTTGGACTGGTTTTAATTTGAACATATTAAGCTAGTGTTAAGAAAAATTTAATTAAAAACAAATTCGTTATTAACATTGTTTCATCGAAATTTGTCTCATTGACGATTTTTCTTTTTTTTATTTGATATTAATATTTATCAATTGAACAAATCGAGTTTAATTTAAAAATACAAAATTTAAATATAAAGCAAAAAAAAAAAAATTATATCGTAGCAGCACTTTTTTTTTTATAATTCTAATTATCCTAAAACCAAAAAATATTACTGGGCAATATTATTTATTATTCCCATATATAATAAATAGGAGAATTATAGACCGTTACTACGGTCTATGATATAACATAAACTAAACTTTCTGCATCTGTGACACTAAAAGGTAACATATTTAGGGTTTTACTCTCTGCTGCTCTCCTTGGCTGCCTCTACACGATACGCCATCGTTGCGAGTTCGTCTTTGTAGAGAGCTTCTTTATCACCCAACGATGACGACCGTCGTACCAACTTCCGAAGAAGATCCGGCTCTCGCTGTCGTCCGCTTCACCTCCGAACTCGCCTGGGCTGACGCTGGTCCCGAGGTATAGTTGTATGCGGTTTCTTTTTTTTTTTTCACTTTGTTAAAGATCTGGGAACTTGATTTTGAAGTTTTTAGTGCAAATCTCAATCTGGGTATTGGTCACTTTATTTTTAATGGGTTTGTTTGATCAAAAGGTCCTTTTTTAATTAATATATTGATAGAAAGATCTTTTGTTTGGATTTTTTGCTTTGTAATAATTTTTTAATTTGTTTATTTTCTAAGTTTTGGTGGATGAGAAGATTTAGGAGTGAATATAAGAAATTTGTCAAAATTTGAGCTCTAATTTTTTTTAATTGAATGTGATGTGATAATTTTTTTTTTGTCATGGTGTGTTGAGTATCATATGTGAATGTGTTTGGGTGGCTGATTCGCAGGCTGCTGAAGAACAAGTTAGTAGGCTCTGTTTGGAAGCTCAAGAGAGTATGGTCATGGGGAGATGGTTGGATTTGGCGTCTCTAATGCTCACTTCGGCTGACTTGATGTTTACTAAGGTATCTGACAAAGGTAAGGAATTCTTTTGCATGTGCATATTGAATGCTTTACAAACAAAGCTAACTGATAACTTGAGTTATGGGCCATGCTTTTCTGCTTTTTGCTGAGTGAATCGCCACCCTTCTTGAATTGAGTTTATTTACTGGGGGTACTTATATCTTTCTTATTAATGCTTTGAAATGCCTGTTTGTTATTAATTTCAATGAATTACTAGCTAACTGTGATCAGGATTCATGATACTTATACTGTTTATATTTAAATGCGTGGCATTTGTGGATTAAATTCTTTCCACTAGAGAATACAAACTTGTAATAGCAAAGTGTGGCTTTTGATGTTGGAAATACTATTCTGGTGGTGACTATGGGTGACTCCTATAGTTCATATCTGGAATTGTTTTGTTTGCCTAACCAATTTTATAAGTTGGATAACTTGTGTTTGATTCTGCTGCTGTTTCCCATTTGCTGGTTTTGTATAAATTGACAAAATAGCTTCCCATAAATGGAATCTTATTAACATAGCATATGATTATATAGATTTATTCGAGGTTCTCAAAAAGAAAAAGGTATATTTGTGCTGTATTTTTGCTAGTACTTATGGCCTACTTAGAATAGACATTAATGCCTTATGAAGTAAAATCTTTATAAATATATTTTTTTGACATTCTTGTTCTTTATAATATTCATTGTAGCTTTTCTTTGTGTAAATACCCTCTGCTGTTGTTTTCTGGCAGATATTGAGTGTATCTTCACTGTTATTTGTAATCTTGTCACAAAGTCTGAAAGTCTGGACGAAGTGCATGAGATGGCGAAACTTATATCTGGGAAAATTATTCAACAACCAAATGAAAAGCCAGCATTGCGCTTAAAGATGTAATGTCATGTGATGAGTGTAATTTTGCTTATCAATTGTCAAAATTATTCTCTTATGTTTGGCAATCTATTTTTGCCAGCTTGTTCAACCTTTACAATCTGCTGGAAAATCCATACAGCCGGTTTTTTGTATACATGAAAGCCCTGAATTTGGCATTAAGTGGAAAAGTCACTGAACACATAGTACCTTCCTTCAAAAAGATAGATGGTTTCTTAAAAGAATGGAATATTGATGTCAAGGACAAAAGAGAACTCTTTCTTGGCATTGCTAATGTACTCAAAGAAAATAAAAGGTATTTAAAAAGTGCTTAACAACTTTTAAAGTTAGATTATTTTTTTGTTTTTTTCATTATGTATATCCGTCGATTTGGTTATATGCTTTGTAATTGTGCTATTGTTTCTTTGTTATTCCAGCTCGTCCAAGGATTCTTTCAAGTTTCTGACCAAGTATTTGGCAACTTTCTCTGGTGAAGATGCTTATGCCATGGGGGAAGCCAAGGAGGAAGCTGTTCACACAATTATAGAATTTGTAAGGGCACCTGACATGTTTCAGGTAAATATGAAGGGCTCACTGAATTTCTAAGATGAATGGCCTGATAATTTTTTCACGGTTATAAACTCCATGGACCATATGTAATTAGCAAAATTTAATGCTTTTTACATGCAACCAATCCTGTAATTTATATGTATCTTGCAATTGGCATGAATATACGCAGCGTCTTCATTTTTTGTTTGCCTTATCTAAACAAAGTTTTCTTGCCATGTGACTGATATGTTCTGTTGCAATGCAGTGCGATTTGTTAGACATGCCTGCAATAGGGCAATTAGAGAAGGATGCTAAATATGCATTGGTATATCAGCTTCTGAAGATCTTTTTGACGCAGAGACTGGATGCGTATTTGGAATTTCAAACCGCAAATTCTACTTTACTGAAAAGCTATGGTAATAATTTCCTTGTTGTCCTGTCATCTTCTTGTGATTGGATATTAAATGAGCTACAGTGTCCTAAATTTAAGTAAAAATAATTATGCTCTTCATGGTGTAGGTCTTGTTCATGAAGACTGTATAACAAAGATGAGATTGATGTCATTGGTGGATCTAGGTTCTAGTGGATCTGGCCAAATTCCTTATGCCCTTATCAGGGATACCCTAAGGGTAAATTTGCTTGCCTTTGTCTCTATGGATTTGCTGTAGTTTCTTTGTTGCTTATATTACAGCATGCTATATTGCAGATCAGCGAAGATGAGGTGGAAATTTGGGTGGTTAAGGCAATAACTGCCAAGTTGATGGACTGCAAAATGGACCAAATGAATAAAGTTGTGATTGTGAGGTAAATTGTCCTGTTATGTATCCCCTCTCTCTGCACACATATTCATGGACACAGACCACTGATTCATTTTAATTCCTAACTACTAATTATTTCAGTAATTTCCAGCAAGTACTACTGCTAATATCCTTGTTTTGGTTGTAACTTCCATTTAATCTGCAGCCACTGTCCTGAGCGTGTCTTTTCACTACACCAGTGGGAAAATCTTAGAACAAAGCTTGCAACTTGGAGGGTAAGAATTTCCACCATTAATGCTGTGTGTTTTAACCCTTTTTCTTTCAGTTATGTGTACACTCAAATTGTTGGGAACAAAAGAATGTTAATATAACATGTTGCTTCATGTTTCAGACTAGAATGTTAAATGTTAAAAATAGAACTTGACATATCATTTACTTTTATATGAATTCAAATCTGTCATGTTCTTTCACTGGACTTATTTTGCTAAGCTGGTTTTCTTTTCTTGAGTTAGTGTTGAGCTGATAGGAAAGTCTTTAGAATGTGTCTATATTTTTTTATTTTTTTATTTATTTAATCTTGTTCTGATTTCCAGAGTAATATTGCAAACGTTATCAACACTATTCAAGCGAACAAGATAACTGAAGATGGGTCACAAGGAGTGCAAGGGTTAATGATTCGCTAGACTGCTTTTTAATGTCAGGTTTTGATGGCCCCTGTTATTTAGAGATAGGTCAGACTATCACTTACGGCTGAAGTATCATACTGAAATTTATATTTGTTGAACATTAATTTTTAGTCTATTGGAAATTTTGACAGTATGAGATAATCTTATTTTGTTTTTCTTTTTACCTTCACTGGTTATGTTGGTTAAACTGTGGCAAGTTCAGTTACTTATCATAGCCAGATCTGGGTTGGAGACACTCCAAGTACAACAATTGATTCCATCTCTCCTAAACCTCCTTCTCCTTAGCTTGATGTATGTACTTTAAAATTTGTAAACTCAGCTTTTCCTCTTTGGAATCTCAGTGCCCCTTACAGCACCAACTTTATTGAAACAATCCTTGTGATATAATTTCAGTGTTAAACAATCTGGTTTTGTCATCAGACAGCTGACTTTCTGTTTCTTGAATTTCGGCCTTTTTAATATGATCTTTCAGGATTTTATTAGTTAAGCCAACCTTTGAGGTATTTCTGGATCAGATTAATTGTTATTAAATTTATACAGTATCCGTATTAGAATGCAAAACCATGAAACCTACATCAGCTCTTCAGAATGCCTAATAAACTTTGGAACAAGAATGAGGAAATCGAAACTTCTTCAGCATTCAGCTTAGATTGTTTTTGGTTCTAAGCGTGTCTTTTCACCACACCAGTGGCTAACTCTTAGAGCAAAGCTTGCAGACCTGGAGGGTGAGAAGTCCCATCAAAGTGCTTTATATTTTTGCCTTTTGCCCTTTCAGTTACTTGTCCCTTCAATCTTATAACTTTTAAAAGAGAAAAAAAACAGATGATTTACAAATACCGTGGTCCAGGTTTCTGACTTGAATGTTAAATGCTTGAAAAAGGAACTTGATGTCTATACTGTGGCAACAGCTGCATCTGATACAATATGATAATGAGACTCTTCATCAGAGATGGATCATCGATACTTGTAGTGGGAGATGTCTTGGAGTTCTTTATTATGATTACTTGGTAAGAATTGCTTATCTTGGTGGGTTTTTAATGCTTTGTCTCAGAGGTAGGTAGATGTTATTATTATGGCGGCATTCAATCTCTCTGGATGCAGGCTGGGATGATTGAGACGGAAAGCTGCTTTTACATTTTCTACGAATAATGGGAATATGGAAGTTAGAAGTCTGAGGACGCAGTACATTAACTTAGACACAACAACCCAGATACTTGCATTCTCAATTCTTTATGGTTATTTATTTCCCTCTTGCCTCTCAGAAGGCACAAGCAGAACTGCAGAAGACGGATCCAAATGGCAGCCATGGTGTGGATCTCTCTAGCAACATTGTTAGTGATGACAATGTCTACTTGTTCAGTATCAGCTGTTGAGCTTACCAACAATGGCTACAACAACACCGCCTCTCTGCTGCATTTCAGTGACGACGTTTCCAGGACGCAGCACGACCAAGACATGGAATTCTTCATGGATTCCCCCTTCAGCAGCAGCAGCAGCTTGGCTATTACATTTAAAAAGCCTGTGACACGTCGCACAGGAAATAAAAAACCGGTTGTTGACTGTGGTCGAAGGCCATACACTACCTGCCTTCCCAAGCCAAATACCCCTCCTAAGATACCAGAACGTTGCGGCGCCGTATACAAGGAGAACCGTAATCGTCTCTGTATATAGTCATGCATCATCAAGTGCCCGATACCCTTTTATCCTTCCATTGCCGAGCCAGTGATTGCATCTGTGGGTTTATTTTTCTGATTACTATAAAAATGAAGTATTTGGAAAGTCATTATATGCCGTTTAATTATGGCTACCAGAGAATTTCATGTAGCTGGTTTTGTTGAATCCTATATCTTGTTCATGTTAGAAGATTGTCTTGTAATTTTTATTATTTATGCCTTTTTTTTATTAATTATTCAAAACCTGACTATACCGATATATTGTTTTTTATTTAAATTCTAATTTATTAGAGAGTAAATCACTCATTTTTTCACTAAACCAACGTTGATAATCTATTATCTATGATATTACTTTCAAAATAAGACATTCAACTCATTTACAGAGGGATTTTTATAAGTTTTAGGCATTTTTTAGAAGCTCCCAGTATGTGCTAAATTTTAAGCTAGTATGCTAAACTTCACAGGGGAGAAAGTACGAAATTTTTAAACATAAGGGGATTTAAGAAAATTTTACTAGCATTTTGAGGGGTGTGTAGTAAAACGTAGAAGTTAAAAATTTTCTAGAACTTTAGCATATAGGCTAGATTTTATATTGATATGTCAGACTTTGAAGGGAGGTAAGTGCAAGATTTTAAATATGAGGGATTGACAAAATTTTTGCAAGCGCGTTCCTAGGTGCACTTGCAAAATTTAGAAGCTAAGATACTAAATGAAAAACAAATATTTTTAGCATGAAATCTTAGAATTTAGAAATTTAGCATATTTGGGAGGTTCAATGTAAGATTTTAAAATTAGAGGGTTTAGCAAGATTTTCCAGGGATAATTAAGATTTAGAAAGTTTGGGGTATATGAAATTCGGTGTGAGATAAAATTTTGGCATAATTTTACAAATTTTTTAATTAGTTATTCTAGCAATGAGAAACACCTAAATAAATATTATTTTTATGTGTTAGTCTGAAAAAATATAAGATAACAAAAATATTTAAATTATACAAATAACTGTCTACTAATAAACTGTGTAGTGACCCCCGCCCCAGGCCTATTGTGCGCAGCTGTAATATATATATATAAATATATATATATATATATATATAATAATAATAAAGTGTCTGTGACGGAAATCCTCACAAGGGAAAAGAACATTTAACTGCTACTCAAAATATTTTAAAACTCTGAATACGGAAGCGTAAAACATTAATATGACAATAAAATAAGTCATAATAGTTTTTTTGAAAATTTCAGGCTACTCATGTATAAAATCAAGTTATCCATACAGTATATACTACAATATACTACACACGCACAAATACATGAGATACGAATCATCAGAGCATGTGAGTCAAATCACAAACTAGCTATCGAGTCATGTCCCCAAAATCTCACAGCTGCATCGTCACATCTCAGTCCCCAACTCACTGACCTGCAAAAGAGAAAGGAAGGGAAACGGGTGAGTGACAAAATCACTCAGTAAGCATTTCTTATCTCTTACACAGACAGGTCATCGAGCAAAAGTTGATCATAGATCAGACCTCGAGTTCTCTGCTTACTGTTTTCTTATCATCTTGTTATACTTGTTTTACAGTAGCTTATATCATTCTTTTCTTATCTCTTATTTCTTTACTTTCTTTAATCATTGCGTTCTCAGAGTTTTCATCTGTTTTATGCTTTGTACTTTGTTTTTATCTCATATGTTTTTCATGAATGCTATACATGACATAATATGTATGCTCTGATGTCATGTAAATCTCTTCAGTTATAAAACTTTGCCCCTCGGGCCTGATTTTTCTGAAAACTTGTTCTTTTCTGAAACTTTTTCTGATAAAAGCTCTGATCCGAAGATCCTTATATATATACATATAGTATAACTAAAAACAGTATCAAAAGTACTGTATCTGAAAAATATCTTTGCTATGCTGGCCAGACTGATAAACACAAGGATTCGACACCTTAGCCGTATGAGCTCAAACCTATAAGAAAACTACTCGTGCATGACCATGTCCTTTCTGACGGACCATGGTTTCCCTCTCTAGCGGGGGTGCGAACTCACAAGTGCCCCCTCATATCCACCCTTAACTGATGTCCGAAACATCGTATATATATATATATATGCTTTTAAAATATCTCTTGGATCCTTAGATCCTTTTTTCTGAAAACATCTCATGTGTGGCATGTCATACTCAATGCTCAATGCTCGATAATCATGCATGATATGATGTTATCTCGTATTATTCTTATGTTTTTCATGCTTAGATTTCACTTAGGAATGTCTATCTTTACTTTAATATACTTTAAAATCTTCTTTTTTGTCTTTCTTAAGTCGTACGGGCGTGTGTGTCAATGTGCACGGGCGTGTGTATGGGTGCACGGGGCCGTGTGCTTATCGTGCTTCTGGGTGTGCAAGGTTCTAGAATATTTCTCAAATAATCATGAAATTCGATTGACCACACGGGCGTCTGGTGCAAATACACGGGCGTGCATGACTAGGCACACAGGCGTGTATCACACTGCACGGGCATGTAGCTGCCTCAATACCATCCCGTGTCTTGTCTACACGGGCGTGTAGATTTGGGATTAGACACACGGGCGTGTGCACTCGAGTACACAGACATGTGTGTGGATTTTTATACGCACACAGGCAACATACAAGGCCGTGTCTCATGTAGATTTGAGGCCACACGGGCGTGTCCCCTCGGGTAGACGAGTGTACGCTCAACCCAGAATTTACAGATACGTCTGAAAACCTAGAAAATCCCACTCAAACACATCCAAATCTCATTCATTTCTCAATCAAACATAAACACAACATATTCTCATGCCAATAAACATACTCAACTCATACATTTCTCATTTAGCATGCCAAATCTCAAGCATTTCTCATGGTTTCATACCCAAGCAACATACACAGCATACATTGCATAATAAGCTCAATAATCATCATGCATTTCATTATATCATCATCATATCATGTTGGAAAGCATGCTCATCACACAACAACCATCCAATAAGCTTGAAAATCCGAAAAGCTTACTGAAAACCTAAGTGAAAAGATAAAGAAATACTTACCTCTAGCCATGGCATTCGGATCTCTCTCTCTAGTTGCTCCTGGATCTCTAACCGAAACAATGGCTGCTGGTTGGATGGATTTTTGCCTAGGGTTTGTTGGAAAAGGAGAAGAAAAGAAGCTGATGGAAAGAAGCTGAGCAAAAATGAGGGAAAAATTACTCTTATAACGCGTCTCTCTCCTAGCACACCCTCAAAATCTGAAATTTCTCTCTTCTCGTGCCATACATGGAATATTCTTCCCAGAATATCCATGTATAAGCCACGAAAGGCTTCTAAAAAACTCTTCTACCCTTGAATTCTCTCAGAACCATTTCCTAAATGGAAATCTATCTTTTACCCTTAAACTCAGAGCCTAAAATGACAATTCTACCCCTAGGCTATTACAAACTGCGAATATAAATATTGATATTCTAACAATGAAATGACTATAACGTCTCGTTATAAGTCATTTATAAAAATATTGAGTGATCTAAAAAACAATTAGATTTGTTGAGATAAATTAGATCTTTATTTTGAACTAATGATTTTAAGTTTAAATTAATGTTTAAACTTAATATAATTTAAAGTCCAAATTAAGTTAAATCTTAAAAAAAAAAAAAGTGGGAAAAAAATTTGGAGACTTAACAAATTAAGTTAACTTGGTTATGACATCTTAATTAATATTCATGTAGGTTGATAAATGATGTCAATTGGAGCACTAATAATCCAAAGACATGCGACTCTAAATCACCTGAAAATTAAGATTGGAAGCCGTGAAAATTACTGAATTTGAAAGTAAATAAATAATCTATGGAACCTAAACTATCTATAATTGAAGACAGATTTAAATGGCAGTCGTGACTGACTAGCAACATTGTTAGTGATAACAATGTCTACTTGTTCAGTCTCAGTGATGGAACGCCGCCGCCCGGCCATGATGCAGCGCCTCCCAGGAACATGGAATTCTTAATGGATTCCCCCATCAGCAGCACCAGCTTGGCTGTGCATGTAGAAAGCCTTCCGCCAGAGGCACAGATAAACGTCAGGTTGGTAAATGATGACAAAAGTAGCTCCGATAATCCAAAACCACGTGACTCTCTTTGTCCAGTCAGTCCCTATCCCCCCAAAATTATGATAGGGACCTGTCAAAATTATATTGAAGTGAAAGGAAATAAATATGGCCGAATGAGTTATCCACCGTCCGAGCCTTTTATTTTTAAATTGGAGAACTTTTAGACATTTGTGTCGGTCAATTAGATTGATTAAATAAAATAAACCTAAAAATTTAAAATCAAAACTTGCAATTATAGATTAAATAAATTAAAAATCATTTTCTTATTATATATAGATTATGTTAACTCAGCTTTGGACTTAAACTCTTTTGTTATTGGAATTCATGTTATTCAGTACATATTTATTATTTTGTTTTATAATTTTTATTTTTATTTTTTTGTTAATTAGATAAAACTTGACTATATCAATTGAAATATGGTATAAATTTATTATGATATATTGTTTCCGATTTAAATTCTAATTTATTAAAGAGCGAATCACTCCCTTCATCATTAAACCAACGTTGAGAGTCTATTATTTATGACATTACTCTCGATTATTAAGACATTCAACTCATTTATCGAGGGACTTTTATAAGTTTTAAGCATTTTCAATAAGCTGAGAGAGTGTGCTAAATTTTAAAGTAGTATGCTAAACTTCATAGGCGAGAAAGTATGAAATTTTAAAATATAAGGGGATTTAAGAAAATTTTACTAGCATTTTGAGAGGTGTCTAGGATAATGTAGAAGTTAAAAATTTTCAAGAACTTTAGCATGTAGGCTAAATTTTATATTGGTAAGTTAGACTCTGAAGGGAGGTAAGTGTAACATTTTAAATATGAGGGGTTGATGAAATTTTTACAAGCGTGTTCCTAGGTGCATTTGCAAAATTAGAAGCTAAGATACTAAATGAAAAACAAAAATATTTAGCATGAAATCTTGGAATTTAGAAATTTAGCATATTCAGGAGGTTAAATGTAAGCTTTTAAAATTAGAGGGCTTAGCAAGATATTTTAGGGATAATTAAGATTTAGAAAGTTTGGGGTATATGAAATTAGGTGTGAAATAAAATTTTGGCATAATTTTGCAAATGTTTTTAATTAGTTATTCACACAACCTAAGCAAATATTATTTTTAATTTTTTAGTCTCAAAAAATATAATATAACAAAAAAAATTAAATTATATAAATAACTATTTATTAATAAGTTAGGAGTATAAATACTAACACTTTAGTGATGAGATGACTATAATGTTTCGCTGTTAATTATACATAAAAATGTTATATAATCTAAAAAATAATTGGATTCGTTAAAATAAATTAGATCCTTATTTTGGATAAGTGATTTTAAGTCTCCATTAGTGTTTAGATTCATCAAAATTTGAAGTTCAAATTAAGTTAAATCTTAGAGGAAAAAAATGGAAAAAACTTTTGGAGACTTAACGAATTCATTCCGATGAGATTGAAAGTTAAAATAAACATTCAAGCTTGATTACAACTGTTTATAAATCTAAATAGATGTTTGTTTGTGATGTGTATGGAATCTGCACTTGATATATAATATGACATTTTAATTAATATTCATGTAGGTTGGTAAATGACGTCAATTAGAGCACTAATAATCCAAAGAGATGTGACTCTAAATCACCTGAAAATTAAGATTGGAAGCCGTGAAAGTAAATAAAAAATTCATGACCCTTAGGGCTTGATTTAACGGTAAGGGCTTTAATCATTTATAGTGATAGTTATAGTTTAAACTGTACTAAAACCAATAACCTTTGATTTATCCGGTCTGTGATTGCAGGTTTAGATGATCACAGACCCTTAGGTTTAAATTATCCAATCAGTAAAAGTTGACTGACTATAATGAAAGACAGTATGAATAGGGGTTCTTGGATTATCAAAAAAAAGAAAAATTCATGGAACCTAATCTATCTATAATGGAAGACAGGTTAAAATGGCAGTCGTGGCTGACTAGGAACATTGTAGTGGTAACAACGTCTGCTTGTTGAGTATCAGTGATGGAGCTCACCAAACCAATAATGGCCACAACAACACCGCCCAACGGCCATGATGCAGCGCCACCAAGAATATGGAATTCCCCATCAGCAGCACCAGCTTGGCCATGCATTTAGAAAGCCTTTCGCAAGTGGCACGGATAAACGTCAGGTTGGTAAATGATCACAAAAGCAGCCCCAACAATCCAAAAATGTGACTCTCTTTGTCCATCCAGTCCCTATCCCCCCCAAAATAATGATAGGAACCTCTCACAATTATTGAAGTGAAGGGAATTAAATATGGCCGACTGACTTATTTAACTTTTGAAATTTTCTTTTTTATTTTACAATGCAGGCTGGGATGATTGAGACGGAAAGCTGCTTTTACAGTTTCTACGAATAATGGGAATATGGAAGTTAGAAGTTGAGGACGCAATACATTAACTGAGACACAAAAACCCAGATACTTGCATTCTCAATTCTTTATGGTTATTTATTTCCCTCTTGCCTCTCAGAAGGCACAAGCAGAACTGCAGAAGACGGATCCAAATGGCAGTCATGGTGTGGATCTCTCTAGCAACATTTTTAGTGATGACAATGTCTACTTGTTCAGTATCAGCTGTTGAGCTTACCAACAATGGCTACAACAACACCGCCTCTCTGCTGCATTTCAGTGACGACGTTTCCATGACGCAGCACGACCAAGACATGGAATTCTTCATGGATTCCCCCTTCAGCAGCAGCAGCTTGGCTATTACATTTAAAAAGCCTGTGACACCTCGCACAGGAAATAAAAAACAGGTTGTTGACTGTGGTCGAAGGCCATACACTACCTGCCTTCCCAAGCCAAATCCCCCTCCTAAGATACCAGAACGTTGTGGCGCCGTATACAAGGAGAACCTTAATCGTGACTGTTTATAGTCATGCATCATCAAGTGCCCGATATCCTTTTATCCCTCCATTGCCGAGCCAGTGATTGCATCTGTGGGTTTATTTTTCTGATTACTATAAAAATGAAGTATTTGGAAAGTCATTATATGTCGTTTAATTATGGCTACCACAGAATTTCATGTGGCAGGTTTTGTTGAATCCTATATCTTGTTCATGTTAGAAGATTGTCTTGTAATTTTTTAGTAATTATATATTGTTTTTTATTTAAATCTTAATTTATTAGAGAGTAAATCACTTATTTTCTCACTAAACCAACGTTGAGAATCTATTATTTATGACATTACTCTCAAAATAAGACATTCAACTCATTTATTGAGGGATTTTTATAAGTTTTAAGCATTTTTTAGAAGCTCAGAGTATATGCTAAATTTTAAACTAGTATGCTAAACTTCACAAGGGAGAACGTACGAAATTTTAAACATAAGGGGATTTAAGAAAATTTTACTAGCATTTTGAGGGGTGTGTAGCAAAACGTAGAAGTTAAAAATTTTCTAGAACTTTAGCATATAGGCTAGATTTTATATTGATATGTTAGACTTTGAAGCGAGGTGAGTGCAAGATTTTAAATATGAGGGGTTGACAAAATTTTTACAAGCGCGTTCCTAGGTGCATTTGCAAAATTTAGAAGCTAAGATACTATTATGAAAAACAAAAATTTTTAGCATGAAATCTTAGAATTTAGAAATTTAGCATATTTAGGAGGTTTTATGTAAGATTTTAAAATTAGAGGGTTTATCAAGATTTTCTAGGGATAATTAAGATTTAGAAAGTTTGGGGTATATGAAACTCACAGTGAAATAAAACTCTGGCATAATTTTACAAATTTTTTAATTAGTTATTCACGCAAGAACCACCTAACTAAATATTATTTTTATGTGTTACTCTCAAAAAATACAAGATAACAAAAATATTTAAATTATATAAATAACTATTTATTAATAAATTACGAATATAAATACTGATATTCTAACAATGAGAAGATTATAACGACTCGTTATAAGTAATTTAAAAAAATGATTGAGTGATCTAAAAAACAATTAGATTTATTGAGATAAATTAAATCATTATTTTAAACTAATGATTTTAAGTCTCGATTAATGTTTAAACTTAACATAATTTGAAATCCAAATTAAGTTAAATCTTAAAAGAAAAAAGTGAGAAAAAAAATTTGGAGACTTAACAAGTTCATTCCAATGAGATTAAAAGTTAACTTGGTTATGACATCTTAATTAATATTCATGTAGGTTGGTAAATGATGTCAATTGGAGCACTAATAATCCAAAGACATGCGACTCTAAATCACCTGAAAATTAAGATTGGAAGCCGTGAAAATTACTGAATTTAAAAGTAAATAAATAATCCATGGAACCTAAACTATCTATAATTGAAGACAGATTTAAATGGCAGTCGTGACTGACTAGCAACATCGTTAGTGATAACAATGTCTACTTGTTCAGTCTCAGTGATGGAACGCCGCCGCCCGGCCATGATGCAGCGCCTCCCAGGAACATGGAATTCTTAATGGATTCCCCCATCAGCAGCACCAGCTTGGCTGTGCATGTAGAAAGCCTTCCGCCAGAGGCAAAGATAAACGTCAGGTTGGTAAATGATGACAAAAGTAGCACCGATAATCCAAAACCTGTGGCTCTCTTTGTCCAGTCAGTCCCTATCCCCCCAAAATTATGATAGGGACCTGTCAAAATTATTGAAGTGAAAGGAAATAAATATGGCCGAATGAGTTATCCACCGTCCGAGCCTTTTTTTTTTAAATTGGAGAACTTTTAGACATTTGTGTCGGTTAAATAGAATAAACCTAGAGATTCATGATTAAGACTTGCAATTATAGACTAAACAAATTAAGGGTCGTTTTCTTGCTATATATGAGTTATGTTAACTCAGCTGTGGACTTAAACTCTTTTGTTACAGGAATTCATGTTATTCAGTGCATATCTATTATTTTGCCTGATGGCTCTCCAACCCGTTAACTCAGATTTCTTTGCTCTTTCGTTGATTGGAACTCCTTGTTACTGGCTTTCTACTATAAATTCTTACCTTTTCACCATTTAGGCCAACCTTTAGAATTTTGATGGAAGAATTTGTTATCCTTTAAGTTTGAAAAATTCATTTATTATTATCATTTACTGTCGTCAACAAAAACCATTTGGTTTTATTGTAAAACTATTACTTTTTTATTCTAATAAAATTATAAAACTGTTATGACCACTTAAAATAAATGTTAATTACCAATCCATTTTTATGGTTTTTAATTAATATTATAAAACTGTTTATGATCACAATCTTCAAATATAGTTGTCCAGAGAGAAGAGTGTAAGTGGTAAAGGTGGTTTTAATTGGAGAAAAAATAGTCAGATCGATCATAGGCATGAGGGAGGCCATCATCAGTAGAAACAGAAGAGTCTGGAGATTTTGAGTTTTTGGTTGTTTAAAAGTTTGATGTAGAAATAATTCTCCTTAACTTGTTATATGTCACCCAACCAAATCCAATTGCATTGCTTTTCGTATAGGTTTGTATCAGTATTATTAGGAGTCATAGCTTATCTATTATCTATTGAAGTCAAATCTAATCAAATATAAAGGAGTTCGGAAAAAAGGTTATTCATGTTTTCTGAAATAACAATTTTTATTAATAGAAATGGATAATAGATGGACAAGTAAATTTTTCAGACGTGTAAACGATGAGAGATTGTTGTTTAATCAAAGTTTAGGTGGGAAAGAGACGGACTATCTGTAAGAGTTTTAAATCTGAGTTCTTCAGAGTTGCGACCTCTTATTGAAAATAATAATCAGAAAGTTGGTAGCGTAAGAAAAAGAGATTGTCAAGAGAAAAAGACTAGAGCATACACAAGACATTATAATAACTTGATTAACATAATCAAACTTGGCATCCACGATTCATGTTGTACGGAGGACAATGTTCCTGTCTTTTGGAAACATCAGGATAAGGAAGGCATGATTTGTAAGGAATACCTCTCCCGCAATCAACTACTGGACGACTAGCTTCCCCCGCTTTAGGAGTTACGACAAAAGTTATCATCGCTGCTTCCGAGTCAAACAGGAACTCAACGTTTTTGTCGTCTGCAATCAGGCAATCATGGATGGAGCCATTACAATTCTGGAAGGCATTGCTCTTGGGCGAAGAACTAGCTCCAGATTGATGTGGGTTGAACAGTATCATAACTAGGACCAGTAAGCAGAAACCTCCCACCAATTTTTCCGCCATGTTGAACTTCTTCCTGGCCTTTATCTCTCTACTTCAGTGACATTTTCTAGCTGAGGGGTATATAAAGTTCTTAGACCATATATAAAGAAAAGGGGGTGAGTGACGCATACGGTGAGAAAATTTGAGTGGTTAGAAAATTATTGTTTGTTTGTCCATCGGGAATCTAACCAGAAGAAACATACATATCGAAATATACATTGTTGAGAAAAGAAGATGGAGACTAATGTGTGAAACAAGATCGAAGAAAACAGAAACCCTTTACGCCAATTGCATGAAATATACATATGGACCAGAGAAATTATTGGATCCATTAATGATGATAGCAATAGGAGACCTAAAGATGACTTGGTTTAACAGTAGAGACGAGTTATTCAAAATAATAGTCAGAATTGAAACTGTAATAAAATCAATAATCATTAATTTAATCAGTTTATGGTTGGAAGTCTAAATGGTTACAAGTTTTTAGGTTTAACTTGTTTAATCAATTAAAATTGACGACAGGTATATATAGGAATTTTCGGATATTAAAAAAAAAAAAAAAAAGAGGGGGGAACCTAAAAATAAAGCACCATGTGTTTGGCCACTTGATTCCTTTCCAAAGAGTTAATCGAAGGCTACCATGGATTTTAAGAGACTTAAAAGTCTTGAAAGGAATTGAATAACCTTTCGGCCATGTGTGACAAAATCCTAACATGACATTGTCACTTTATGTATTCGTTCATGTGGTGAAAGAGAACCATAATGGCATATTACAAGACGAGGATTTTGGCAGAGAAATGATTGGTGTGATGAATTTGGGTCATGTCATTCATTCTAAAAACAAATTGATGCAAATGAATTTGAGTTCAGCTAGCAAATGGAAGTTTAGCCTTTTTTTTTTTTTTTTTAAATGATTAGGGAACCATGAATATGTGGTCATCGAAATCCATAATTACTGAATAAATCAAGAGTTTTTGACTTCATTAACACATAAACCCTACTCATCTTGGGTGATAATTGCTCTTTATCACTACATTAAATCCTTAGAGTCAATTAAACTTACAACTGACTGAAACTGATAATTTACTTATATGATTGGAGTTTTAAGTAAGGGTAAATTGAATAAAATTTTTCAAAGATTGATTTCTTTATTTAATAAGAAGGTCATAATTCAACTATTATTTTGTTTATACTAGGACTTGGTCATGTTTTCTTACTATAAATAGCAACACTTTATTAGTTTTACTTTTATTTTTATTTTTATTAGACTTTATTATATTTTCTTAATTTTATTAGAATCTTGCTATTGTACAACTATTAAAGGGTCTCTTTGAAGCCTAAATGATAAATTTTGATAAATTAATGTATTTTTATTCGTTTTACCTAAGTTTTTTTATCGAAGACTTTGATAGCAAAATAATGACTTGATATGTCTCTCTAAACATTCTTTTCTACGGAGCTTAGCCATTAAGCGCATGTGCTATTTCAAGTAGGTGTTTGTGCTTGCCTTCTTCTATAAGGAATTATTTCTAGTTTCAGAGAAACTACGTGTTCGAACTCAAACCTTCTTTGTTATTTTAATGTCTCTACTTTTATCGCTCAAACTACCATTAGGGGCATTATTGTCCAATTTTCTTCTAACATCATTTTTAATTTTTTCAGTCTCTTGTCAATCACAAGAAAAAAAATATCTTTTCAGATAACTATATGAGCAAAGAGATTGTTACGTGTCTTATCAACTAGAAGGTTTTTTCCTTAGGAGATAGTGGTATGTTACCTTTTCTTTAGGAGTTAGTGGCATGTTATTTTCACAAGCTTGTTCATAGGTGCATTTGCAAAATCTAGAAGCTAAGATACTAAATGGAAAACAAGAATTTTGTAGTATGAAATCTCAGGAATTTAGAAATTTAGTGTACCTAGGAGGTTAATTGTAAGATTTTAAAACTAGAGGGTTTAGCAAGATTTTGGAGGGATAAAGTAAGATTTAGAAAGTCTGGGGCATATGAAATAAAATTTTGACATAATTTTACAATTTTTTAATTCATAATTATTTATTCTAATAATAAAAAACTCTTAACTTAAATACTATTTTTATGTTTTAATCTAAAAAAATATAGGATAATGAAAATTTTGAATTATACAAGTAATTATTTGTTAATAAGCTGAGAGTATAAGCGTTGACACTCTAGCAATGATATAAACACTTTATTTTGGATCTAACAGGATTATTTCCGATAATAATAAATGTGAAGAATTCAGTTTGAAACTTTTGAGGTGTCAAACTGAGAAATGATGAGCTAAAAGCCCAAAACCCAAACCCACTAATTAAATGAAAACCCATAAATCCAAATCCAGAACCCAAATCCAATCCCACATATAATAAAATAAACCTAAAATCCATAAACCAAAACCCAAGCCCACAAAATTCATTTAAGCCGAAACCCAAAAAACCCAAAGCCTAAAACAAAAACCAAATAAAATAAAATAAAACTCATTGAGACCTAAAAAGCCCACCTTAAAAAAAAAAAACTTAAAACAAAAACCCAAACCCCATAAAACCAAAAGCAAAATCTAAAGCCCACCACAAATTGAAGTAAAAGCCCAGAAGATATCCGTGCTCAGATATATAATATGCACATATATTTTCCCTATGATAAGTATTTGTATATATACTGCATACCTATGTATATATATTAAATATGTCCGTGTGTGTGTGTATTTGTTATTATTGAATTAATTAATAAATTTGATTGGTAGGAAAAAAAGTTTAATTTATGTTTTTAGCATGATTAGAGTTAAAATAAATGTATAAGAGCATATGAAAAAAAAAGTTATAAATTTTAATTTATTTTCCAAATTTTATTTTTTGTAGATGAATGTAATTGATTTTACTTGTACAATTAATAATAATATTGTATCGCGTAATAAATGAAATTTAATTAAACTCGACAATACACTTAACGAATCAACTACAAAAGTAGAGGTCGACCTTCATAAAAAGGTTGAATAATTTAAGAAACAATAGAAATCGTTGAGATAAATTAAATTCTTATTCTGGATAGATGATTTCAAGTCTCGTTTAGTGTTTAGACTCGATATGATTTGAAATTCAAATTGAGCTAAATCCTAAGAGAAAAACTTTTGGAGACTTAACAAGTTCATTGAAATAAGATTGAAAACTAAAATACACATTTGAGCTTGATTACAATTGTTTATAAGTCTAGATAGTTGTTTGTTTGTGATGTGTATGGAATCTGGAGTTGGATAGGGTTGAAGGTGAGGTGAAATTTTGATTTATATATAGTATGACATCTTGTTAATATTATAATCTCAACATGTAGGTTGGTACATGACGACAATTGTAGCACTAATAATCCAAAGACATGTGACACTAAATCACCTGAAAATTAAGCTTGGAACCCGTGAAAATTATTGAAGTTGAAAGTAAATAAATAATTCATGGAACCTAATCTATCTATAATTGAAGACAGATTTAAATGGCAGTCGTGACTGACCAGGGACATAGTTAGCGATAACAATGTCTACTTGTTCAGTCTCAGTGATGGAACAACGCCGCCCGGCCATGATGCAGCGCCTCCAGGAACATGGAATTCTTAATGGATTCCCCCACCAGCAGCACCAGCTTGGCTATGCATTTAGAAAGCCTTGCCTTCCGCAAGTGGCACAGATAAACGTCAGGTTGGTAAATGATGACAAAAGTAGCACCAACAATCCAAAAACATGTGACTCTCTTTGTCCAGTCATCCCTCCCCCCCAAAATTATGGTAGGGACCTGTCAAAATTATTGAAGTGAAGGAATTAAATATGGCCGACTGCCCACTATTTGGTCCTTGGTTTCTTCTTGTGGGGTTTCATCTTTTATCGTTTAGACCAATTTTCAAGGTTTTATTAAAAGCACTTATAATCCTTATTGTGAGATCGAATCTGACCAGTTATAGAAAACCCGATTAAGATCATTACCAGTGGCGAGAAGGGACAAAAAAGAGGGCAAAAGAGATTGAAGTAGAAAGAGTAGGAAGGTAAAGAGAAAATAGAAAAAGTAAAGGTAAAAAAGAAATAAAGAGGGAAAAAAATAAAAAGGGGTTCTTGCAAAATGATATCCATGCCCTCTCATATAATAGTTTTCATTAATATAAATAGAAAATTGGAATCAAAGTAGGGGTGGGAAATTTAGTATATGATCTCCTCGTGATATCTGTATACATGCATCTGTAAGGAGTTTCAAATCTGAGTTCTTCAAAGATGCGACCTCATAATGAAGATAATTAGAAAGTTGGAAGCGCAAGAGAAAGAGATTATTAAAAGAAAGAGATCAGAGAGAGCATACGCAATACATTAAAACTTGATTAACTTAATCAACCAAGCCACAAACTAGCTCTAGACGCATCCACGATTCCTGTTGATGTACAACTTATCACAACGTTCCAGTATTTTAGAATTCTGAGGGTCAGGAAGGCATGATGTGTAGCTTTGACCTCTCCCGCAACTATTTGCTGGGCCAGAACTCAGAGCATTAGCTATGTTAAGACTTGTTGCTGCTGCTTCCGAGTCAAACAGGAACTCAACGTTTTTGTCGTCTGCAATCAGGCAATCATGGATGGAACCATTACAATTCTTGCCGGTGTTGCTCTTGGGCGAAGAACTAGCTTTAGATTGATGCGGGTTGAACAGTATCATAACCAGGACCAGTATGCAGAAACCTTCCATCAAAATTTTCGCCATGTTGAACTTCTTCCTTAGCTTGATCTCTCTACTTAAGTGATTTTTTTCTAGCTGAGAGGGATATAAAGTTCTCCTTAGAGGGGCTATATAGAAACATGAAGCTGAGTGATGTTTAAGGTGGAGACTTTGAGAGGCTAGAAAATTATTGTTTGTTTATCTATCGGGAATCTAACCAGAAGAACCACACATATGGACATGTACCTTGTTGAGAGAAGAAGATGCGTGACAGAAGATCGAAGAAAACAAAAAGGCCAAAGGACAATTTCCCACCCATAGTTTGAGGCCGGGACAAAGTCCCACCCGCTAAAATTGAAAAGCCTGGTCTCCCACCCATCACCAAATTTTTTATTAAAATTACTAAATTACCCTTTTAAAAATTAAAAATTTATAATAAAAATATAAAGTCTCCCCGTTTGGTGGAGACAGCCAAATCGGCCGCCTCCAGTTTTGGAGGAGGCGGCCAGATCTGGCCGCCTCCGCCCGAAATAAAAGCTGAAAACGGCCAGTGGGGCCAAGGCCGGCCCTTTACGGCCATTTCCGACCTTTATTTCAGACGGAGGTGGCCAGATCTTGCCGCCTCCTCCAAAACTGGAGGCAGCCGATTTGGCCTCCTCTGGAACCAGGTGGCCGAAAATGGCCACCCGGTTCTATTATGGCGGCCACCGCCGTCGGTGCCGACAGCGGTGGCGGATGCTGCTCTTTTTGAATTCAAAATTTTTTTTAAAATTTTATTTAATTTTTTAATATTTTATATTTATATAAAATTTATTTTATTAATTTATAAAATTTTAATATAAAAAAACAAAAATACCCCTGCTTATTACTGTGTATTTATTATTTTTAATATTAAAAATAGTCTAGGGTGGGAGACCGGGCTTTTCAATTTCAGCAGGTGGGACTTTGTCGCCGCATCAAACTATGGGTGGGAAATTGTCCTTTGGCCAAACAAAAACCCTTAGGCCAATTGCACGAAATATGCATATGGACCAGAGAAATTATTGGATCCGTTAATGACGATAGCAAGAGGGGACCTAAAATAAAGGCGTCATGTTCTGGCCACATCTTTACGAGACTTGGAAGTATTGAAAGGAATTGAATAGCCTTTCGGCCATGCGTGACAAAAACCTTACCGACATTGTCACACTGTGTATTAGTACATGCGGTCAAAGAGACTACAGGAATGACTGGTAATTAAATGGTTAAAGCCATTTGTCACTGATCATCGTCTCTTTTATCTTAGATCAAAACTTCGAAATTAAGTCAAATAGATAACTGTAACAGATTTTTATCAAGTCAGGATGATTTTGTCACTTTTATTTAGTCATCCAAATATGACTAAAAAAGAGCATGCGATACTTTTGGTAGGAATTTACTTATTTATATAGGTTTTTGAAAACCTTAAGTGGTAAAATTAGATTTTTCTTTCTTTTTTTGGTTTATTTTCTCCTTTTAAGGATTTTTTTTTTAGATTTATCCCTTTTCTTAAAAAGATCAATTAAATCGGGTAATTGAGTCTATAAACAGATAACAACAATCAATCGTAAATACAGATAAAACAGGACATCTACCTATTCTATCGATCTATCCATAGACATACCAAGAATGAGTTCATGTTTAGCTCAAAAGGTCGTCCATGCATGGTATTAAAGGGGGATCAATACATGTCCAAACACTGTCCTAAAACTATTCTTCAAGGGAAATAGACCATGTAAGTGTTCTATGAGCTCTAGGCTCAGATCTAAACACACACACATCACATTCATTTTTGGTTCACAGGATTCAAGTCTCTGCTTGTGAATACAAAAAATCCCGCACAAAAATCTATGGACTGTCACCATTATTGGGAAAAAGTCACTTTAGAGGTAATGCATGCGAAAGAATATATTATTGGCCAAAGTATTTGTTCCCACCCATAGTTTGTGGCGTGGACAAATACTCATTAATTTTTTAAAATTCATAATTTCACCCTAAATAAAATTTAATATTAAATATAATAGTAAATAGTAATAATTTAAAAATATTTTTATCTTTTTAATATTCAAATTTTATAAAATAATAAAATAAATTTTTTATAAATATAAAATATTTAAAATTTTAAAATTTTAAAAAAATTTAAGTAGTCACTACCGTCGTTGCCGTTGCCGGTGACGGTGACCTCTGATAATAGAACCAAATAACCGTCTCTGATCACCTGATTTTAAAGGAGGCCAGATCTGGCCTCCTCCTCTAAAACTGGAGACAATCAGATCCAATCACTTTCGTCAAACGGGAAAGTTAGATCTAACCTCTCTTAGAACCAAATTGTCGAAGATGATTATCTAGTTTCGTTATCAACGATCACTGTCGTCGACATCAAAGGTGATGACTACTTAAAATTTTTTTTAATTTTAAATTTTTTAAAATTTTATTATAAAATTTTATTTTTTAAAATGGTATTTTAATTATTTTATTTAAAAATTATAAAAAATATTTAAATTTTAGTTAAATAATAAGATTCTAAATTTTAAAAAATTAGTTGATGAGAATTTTGTCTCTGGCTCGTACTATATGTGTGGAAACAAGTCGGTGGGCCTATATTTTTTTATGAGTACCTTACATTTTGACAGAGAAATGACCGGTGTGATGTATTTAGGTCTTGTCATTCATTCTAAAAATAAAATAACGCAAGTTGGCTAGCAAATGGATGTTCAGCTTTTGAAAGCAGAATTAGGCTTACAGCCGGCCGAAACTGTGAATTTATGTATCTGCTTGGAGTTCCAAGGACGGGCCTTTTTTTAAAAAATTGATTTCTTTATTTAATAAGAAGGCCACAGTTGACTCTTGTTTTTGTTTAGGCCAACGAACGTATTCCCACCCAATGTTTGCTGAAAAGACAAGTACCGTCTACTAACTTTGAAAAGTCCAAACACCTATCTATTTAAGATTTTTCATCCACTTTTTCTAACCCTTTTGGTAAAATAATTAAGCTATTATCGTTACAAAAAATAAATATAATAAAAATATAGTTTAATATTTAATTAAAAATTAAAAATAAAAAAAATTATAAAATAAAAAACAGTCACTACTTTCTCAATAATGGCTGCCTATAAACAAATAAAGAAGATGAAAATGGCTTTGTGGCTCACGAGGTGGCCACAACGGAGGCAAAATAGGTTTTCGCTATGACTAAAAACAATGGATGGGGCCAAATCAGTTATCTTTTCTTTGTGAATTAGGAGACCATTTTTGACCTCTTCATTAGTTTATCTTCAGGCACCATCACCAGTGGTGGGGCTGTTGCTTTTTCAATTTTATTATTTATATTTTTTTAAATTTTTATATATTATTTTAATATTATTATAATATTTTTATAAAATTTATTTTATTATTTTTAAAATTATTTTTATCAATAAAATAAAAATATTCTTTTGATCATTAATTTTTAACTATTAATCATTATACTTAACCGTTAATCATTATACTTAATTGTTAACTTTAATTAATATACGAGTATTTAAATTTTTAAAAGTTAAAAGATAAGATTTTTTCTTTTTAACAAACTAGGGATGGAAATATGACCTTCGGCCTTTCGTTTGTCATCAGGACCCAGTTATATTTTCTTATTTCTGTTTAAGACTTCATTAGTTTTTAATTTTTATTTGGCTTTGTTTTATTTGTTTGATTCTATTAGAATATTGTTATTGTACACGTATCCAATTGTCTCTTTGTAGCCTAAACAACAAATTCTCATAAATCAATGTCCTCTCGTTAAATATTGAGTGATATTAGCTTATTGATTAAAGAAAATAGCCTTATTACAATGTCAAAATCACAGAGGTTGAATTTGGAGTACCAACCTCCATGCATGCACTGCACAGGGAACATTAATGAAACTTATTAGAAAGCGGTAGAACACATAAGAGATTAAGTCTTTAATAAACCAGGAACTGGCTAGGCGCATCCACGGTTCCTGTTGACGTACAATCTTCGACTACAACGTTCAAGTATTTTAGAATTTCGTGGATCAGGCAGGCACGATGTGTAGCTTCTGCTTCTCCCGCAATTCACTGAAGGACGAACAGCTAGAAACGTCATTTCTATCTGATAGCTCGATTCGATATCCGGGTCAGACAGGAACACGACGTTTTCATCTTCTTCTGCCATTATGGGGCAACCTTCATCTTCCGTGGAGGAACCATTCCAAACGCTGCCTGCACACTCATTTGCGTTGAAGAGCATCGCAGACAGGATCACTAAAGACAGACCCGCCATCACATTTCTCGCCATCTTCGTCTTCTTGCTGCCTGATGTCATCTCTCAAGCTGAGTACGTACGTGGGTGTATGAAGTTCATGTGGAGCTCTCAAGTGTCGCTATATAGAGGGTGAGAGGGAAACTTTCTGTGAGGTGAAAAGATACGTGTATTTAGCTCGCCGTGTCGTATAGGGCCCGGTGCCCAACTGAAAATGGCAGTATTTATTGTTCTCATATGTAGGATACTGGAAAAGTTGACGCTGATGTACCTCCATTTGAAAGACCAAATCACCATCTGCCGCCCAACATTTTATGAGATAAATATTGTCACCGTCTAAATGTAAAAAAACGTATTTTTCCCATGTCAAAAATGAGTATTTACATTATTTTAACTTCCTTTGCAATCGATCAACTTAGTATAATTTTTGTCAAAATTTCTCTGATCAGTGTAATTCTAAAATTATCCGTGATGAATATTGTAGATAATTCTTAAAATTAAAATTTATTTTTTTATAGTTTTTAATTGAATTAATATAAAATAAGAGTATAAAAATATATTTAATAAATGCTTCAGACAAAGTGTTAATTGGTTTGATAGTTTTTTGTTTTTTGTTTTTTAAATATTTATATATTTTTACAGACTTTTTAGATAAATTTAGAATGTAGGGAATAAAATAAATTTTTTAATCTTAAAGGACGAAATGATTTCATTAAAAACTTGGGTGGAAAATAGTGACATGCCCGTTTACCTATCAGTAAACACGACGACTGAGACTCAACGCTATACGATCGCCGTCAACAAGCAATAAGTTCTTCAGATATTTTACCTAGTCCGCAGAAGCTTTTTGCTCCAGATTTTTCCCTGGCACGCAAATGGAGATCCGATCCACTCACGCACTATTCTACTTTCCCTTCTTTATCCATCTCCTTGTCTCCGCCGTTGCCGGTGAGAACATAATTCTTGCTTGTGGCTCCTCTGATAATTGGGTTTCTCAAGATGGCCGAAACGTGGTTGGAGATGTGAACTCTGAATACTTCTCCTTGCTCCAACCCCAAAACAGCAGGTCGAATACCTCTGTCTCACCTCGCCAACCGACAACCAGTTCAGAGAAATTCTATTTGAGAAGCCGGTTCTCTTCTTCGCCGTTCACCTACATATTCAACGTCACGCCCGGTCAAAAGTTCATTCGCTTGTATTTTTTTCCTACTTCGTATCCGGACTTCGATATCTCTAAAGCTTTCTTCTCTGTTCAAGCCGGTGCTTTTACCCTTCTTAAAAACTTCAGTGCTTCACTGACCGCAGCTGCTGATCCCGACGGCCAAGCAACTGTTTCAAAAGAATACTGCATTAACGTCGAAGAAGATGGGTTAAACATAACCTTTATTCCCAGTCCCGACTACAAACAAGCATATTCTTTTGTCAACGGGATTGAAATAGTATCCATGCCTCCTAATCTTTATTACACGGGGCCAGAAGTAATAAATGGGCCATTCAAATTTCTAGGCCAGGTGAATCAGTTTAGTATCGAAACCAGCAACGCCCTCGAGACCGTTTACAGAATAAATGTCGCCGGCAATTCTATCACGCCCTCAGATGACACTGGCTTGTATCGAAACTGGATTGTGGACGATCGCTACTTGACAGATGCCAAGCCAGGTGAGAGAGTCGTCAACAATACTGTTAATATCAGGTTCGACGCGATACCTAACTACACTGCTCCAGTTACAGTCTATAGGACGGCCATGTCGATGGGACAGGACGGAAATGTTAACCAGCACTATAATCTCACTTGGGAGTTTCCCGTCGATTCCGGGTTTACGTATTTTGTCAGGCTTCACTTTTGCGAGGTTCAGTTCGAGATAACAGAGGTTACTAGAAGAAGGTTTCAGATCTACATAGCTAATCAAACTGCTGAGACTCGAGCGGACATATATGAATGGAGTGGCGGAAATGGTATTCCCATATATGCTCAGTACGCTGTTCTGATAGCACCCAAAGGAGATGAAAAGAAGCAGAACCTCTCTATCGCACTACATCCGGCGCCCAAATGGATGACTAATTACTCCGATGCCATCTTGAATGGCCTTGAAATCTTCAAAGTTGACCGTATCAAAAATCTCGCCGGACCTAATCCTGACTGGATCCCCCCAGCTTCTGTTCCGAAGACGAACCCTCAATCAACAAAAGGAAAAAATAAAAGTACAACAATAATAGCCACCGTTGCCGGTGTCGCATCTGGCTTCGTCGTACTTTCTCTTTTACTTCTGTTAATATTCCGGCGAGCAAGGCAAGTCAAGGACTGGGGTTCCAGCACTGCTGGGACTTCATTCTGGGCCCCATTCTCTACGTCAACGACCAAGTCAACGAAGTCCCGTGGCATATCTCTACCCTCCGATCTTTGTACCCATTTTTCCCTCTCAGAGATCAAAGCGGCTACCAACAACTTCGACGAGGCGTTTGTTATCGGGGTTGGAGGGTTTGGTAATGTGTATAAGGGCTACATCAATGATGATGCAGCCACACCTGTTGCGATCAAACGGCTGAATCCAGGGTCACAACAGGGGGCCTTGGAATTCAACACAGAGATCGAATTGCTCTCCCGGCTTCGGCACCTTCACCTGGTGTCTCTCATCGGCTACTGCAACGATAACGGAGAGATGATCCTCGTCTACGATTACATGTCTCGTGGGACCCTACGTGATCACCTCTATAACACCGATAATCCTTCTCTTTCCTGGAAGCAACGCCTCGAAATTTGTATCGGTGCGGCGCGTGGGCTCCATTATCTGCACACCGGCGCGAAGCACGTTATCATTCACCGTGATGTGAAGACTACAAATATCTTGTTGGACGAGAAATGGGTGGCCAAGGTTTCGGATTTCGGGTTGTCAAGATTGGGACCCACGACCACGTCACAAACACACGTCAGCACAGTGGTGAAGGGTAGTTTTGGGTATTTAGATCCTGAATATTACAGACTACAGCATTTGACAGAGAAATCCGACGTGTATTCATTCGGCGTCGTGTTGCTGGAAGTGTTGTGCGCCAGGGCGCCTGTACTTCGAACCGTGGATAAGAACCAAGTGAGTTTAGCCGTTTGGGCGCGACAATGTTACCGCAGTGAGACGGTTGATGAGATTATGGATCCGGTTTTGAAGGGTCAGATAGCGCCGGAGAGCTTGAAGAAGTTCGTGGAGGTGGCAATGAATTGCTTGGAGGATAACGGAACAAGACGGCCTTCAATGAATGACGTGGTGTGGGGTCTTGAGTTCGCATTGCAATTACAGGAGACGGCAGAGAAGTTTGGGGAGGATAAGGAGACGCGTAATTTGAAGGAATATGAATCGGATGTTGAGAGCAGCAGTTTGTTCAGTAGCATTGGCGAACATGTGTTGGATTCGAAGAGCATCAGTACGGTGACGATCACAACCAGTGACAATCCAAGCGTCGTTTCTGGTAGCAGCGACGTTTCTGGAGCTGTCTTCTCTGAGATCAAGAACCCACAAGGAAGGTGAGTAGGACACATGGCCGCGGGCCTCTCCGCTCTTGTTGCCAATGAGAGCTTATATTTTCTAGTTTTCATTTCCCCTGTACTGTAGTAGTCTGTAGGCTTATGCATGTTAAATGTAGTAATTTGGAATGTACTTAATCATAGCATATGAACCTATCGGATCTTAATTTGATATTTTAAAAGCTTCAAACTAATCTTTAAATTTTTCTATCATCAGACATAATTCTATTGAATTTAAAGTAAAATATTTACAATTTAAATTAATATGAGCTATAATTCAGACTTTGGAATTTAATATGAGCCAAACGACCTATTCTCATCAAAGATTCCTTAAATGACAAATTTTTACTTCAAAATTTGTTAAAGTTAAATACTCATTTGTTGATTAAAATTAATGATTAAATTTAATAATCAACAGTTAAATTTAACTGGTTAAAAATTTATTTTTATCTTTTTGTTTATAAATTTTAAATAATAAAATTAATAACATTAATATAATATTAAAATAATAATATAAAATTTTAAAAATAGAATAAAATTTTAAAAAACAGTTACCATCGGTCAATAGTATCACTGACAACGATCTTTGATAACGAAAATAGTTAGATTTGATTGTTTTCATCAACTCTTTAATGGTCAAATTTAATCGTTTATACTAAATATTTGACAAACAAATCACAATTGAAATGGTCAGATTTAATTGTTAATGAAATTAATAGTTATTTTTAGTCATCTAATTAAATTTACGATGATTATTGCAATCAACAACGTTGTTAATAACGATGATTGCATTTAAAATTTTTGTTTTCTTTATTTTATTTTAATTTTTATTATTTTTAAAATTTTTATTATTATTTTAGATTAAGATTTATTTTAATATTAATATTAATATTATTTATATTGTAAGTAAAAGATATTTTAATGATTTTATTAAAAATATGGATAAATTTTGATAAAAATTAGTTAATAAATAAATATTTAGTTTTTTAAATATTGTTGGGTGAAAATATCTCGTTTAGGAGAACCTTAGGTGTGAATAAGTTTGGCCTTCGACATATTGTGCAACTGCTTTTTCCTCGTCTCTAAGGTCACGTGTTCATCTCCACTGTTCCTAGTCCTTCACCGGTCCCTATCAATGGGCAACATCCCAGTTGACAACACCTAGCCTCCATTGTTGAAGAGGTCTTTTCTTTGTTATAAATTAATATCCTAATTTTGATGTATGAAGAACAAGTCAATCAAAAAAGTATAGCCTTTCATTTATAATCCTGTTTATTTTGCACTCCCTTCCAATCCAAACAAAGTGATTGGGAAGAAGATAAGGTCTATGTCAGTGATGGGGACAAGCATAGTACCTCGTTCAGTGTTGCAACCGGTGATGGACTTGTGCATACTGGCATAATATCTCATCTCTTGCGTCTCTTTCCCTTGGACCCCCAAATATTTTTAGCTCAGAATGCACGCCTTCTTCCGTTTCCCAGAAGGTACAACTTTCTATCTTTCATACTCTCATGGACCCTCTTTGACCCTTCCTGTATGCAAGTCTCTATAAGTCTTGTTTTCTTCTCAGACTGCGCACTGTGGACAAAACACAATCACGCTGCCCCCTACAATTGAAGTTATTTGGTGCTGCTCTGAGTTTCAACCTCCTCATGTTCTCCTCCATTCTTCACCTTCTGCCTCTCCTCTGTCTCCGTCTCTCTGCAGCGGCAGCCATCGAAAACTCTCCTCCATATGTCCCCACTGACACCATTTTTCTCAACTGTGGAGAATCGTCCAGCACCACAGGAAATTTTGATGGGAAGAGCTGGATTGGCGATGAAGACTCCAAATTCTTCCCCAACGCCGGAACCAACTCGTTTGTATCCACTGCACCTTACCAAGATCAATCTGTCACCACAGTTCCTTACATGAAAGCACGTATCATTCGCTCCAATTTCACCTACACCTTACCCGTCTCCGCCGGACCAAGATTCCTCCGCCTATACTTCTACCCCATTTCGTACTCTGACCTTGATATAACCACTTCCTTCTTCTCTGTATCTGCTAATACTTATACTCTTTTGAACAACTTCAGTGCTTACCTCACTGTTTCCGCCATTGACCCTCCTGTTGCTACTTTGATTAAAGAATTTGTCATCAGCATCTCGAAAAAGCAAATATTGCATCTAAACTTCAACCCATCTCCAAGCTCATTTGCGTTCATCAACGGAATTGAGGTGGTTTCGATGCCAGAAAATTTATATGTTAAGCAAAGTGATACCCGGATCACTTTTGTAAACGACAGGCATACCTCCTTCTATTATGATAAACCTGTCACTCTCGAAACAGTTTACAGGCTAAACGTTGGAGGCTCACAAGTTTCCAGTCCACAAGATTCCGGCATGTTTAGGGAATGGAATAACGATTTGAATTACCTAAATCCCCAAAATCGTGGTACCACGGCGTTTCTGTCTAATGCAACCATAAATTACACTACGGAAACTCCAGCATACGTTGCACCGACGATTGTCTACACGACGTTCCGGATAATGTATCCTGATCCTTCTGTTAACAAGAAGTTTAACCTCACATGGATCTTCTCGGTTGATCCGGGATTCAATTATCTTGTTAGACTCCATTTTTGCGAGACTATGTTGGAGGTAACTCGTGAAAATCAGCGAGTGTTTTCTATATTCATCAATAATCAGACCGCGGAAGAAGATGCCGATGTAATCCATTTGGCCGGCGGTTCCGGTATTCCAGTATACCAAGACTTCGTTGTGTGGGTTCCAATTCAAAACAGTAGTAAGCAAGAGTTCTGGCTTGAATTGCACCCCATGTTGGACCTGGATCCCTTGCCAAGGTACGCCAGTGCTATCTTGAATGGTCTAGAGATTTTCAAATTAAACAACTCTGATGGCAATCTTGCCGGAGCAAACCCTGATTGGAAGCCGAGGCCTAAACCACCACAACAATCGCAGTCAAGTTCACCGGAGAGGGCAAGGAATACAAGAAGGTTACTAACTGCTATTATTATTGTGGCTGCGCTTGGAGTTGCCTTTTCAATTTCGCTTTTGTGTTTCATCGTTTTACGGCGGAAGAGGAAGGGCGTTAAAGATTCGGCCTCTGGGACTACTAAACAGACCAAATCATCGTGGGGTCCAATCTCTTACACAATAACCTCCGTAAACACCAACGCTTCATCACTCCCTCCCGATCTTTGCCGCCGATTTTCAATCGTTGAAATCAAAGAGGCCACATCCGATTTCGACGATCAATATATAATTGGCTCGGGAGGATTTGGCAATGTGTATAAAGGTTATGTCGATGATGGGTCCACAACGGTGGCGATCAAACGATTGAATTCATCGTCCAATCAAGGAATCCGAGAGTTCCATACAGAGATCGAGATGATCTCAAAAGTTCGTCATCTTCATATCGTCTCTTTGATAGGTTATTGTGTTGATTTCGGCGAGATGATTCTTGTCTACGAGTTCATGTCACGCGGCAACCTCAGGGATCATCTCTACAAAACCAAGAACCCTCCTTTGCCGTGGAGTCGTCGCCTCGAAATCTGCATTGGTGCGGCGCGAGGGCTACATTATCTTCATGCAGGTGCGAAGAACGTAATCATTCACCGCGACATCAAGTCAACCAATATACTATTAGATGAGAAATGGTTGGCCAAGCTTTCCGATTTTGGCCTATCTAAGACGGGTCCCACCGGTAGGTCCCAAACCCACGTCAGTACCGTTGTAAAAGGTAGTTTCGGGTATGTGGACCCAGAATATTTTCGGAGGCAACATCTCACAGAAAAGTCCGACATATACTCGTTCGGTGTGGTGCTGCTAGAGGTACTCTGCGCGAGGCCTGCCACGATGAACGGCGTACCGAAAGAGGAAATGTGTTTGGTTTTGTGGGCTAGGCTTTGGCAAGCAAGAGGTGACCTGGACCAAATCGTGGATCCGAATTTGAGGGGTCAGATTGCTCCAGAGTGTTTGATCAAGTTTGTTGAGATAGCAGAGACGTGTGTGCGTGACGAAGGAATCCAACGACCGACAATGGGCGATGTGGTGTGGGGTTTGGAATTCGCGTTACAGCTTCAAGAGGCGAGTGAGAAGAATATCGACGATCGGAATTGGAACTGGCAATTTCAGATGAGTGATGAGATCCCATTACAACCGACACGTGGAGAGGTCAACACCACTGATGAAGATGACATGTTTACGGGTAGTGAGTCAACTGGACAAGTGTCAAGATCAAAGAGCACGATTAGCAGTAGCAAGGAAAGCATGACCCTACCTGATGATAGAATAATAAGATCCGGCGGTGTCTTCTCAGAAATCATGAATCCGAAAGGAAGGTGAAGTGTGTAAATTGGGCCTGGATTTTGAATTCAACTGGGTCGGATCCATATTTTAATGTACACGGGAGGCATACGGGCCGGGTTCTCTCTACTTCCGCCATTGAAGAGTAGGGTTTTAAAACAAAGTATTTTGATATCTTGTAGTAAGATAATTAATATGTTCTACATATTACTCTCAAATTTTCTTAATATTTTTATGTTCTCACACCCGCTAATCGGGTGGATTTTAGACAAATTGAGTTTAAATAAAAGTTAGTTTAAAATCATTTTAAATATAAAATTACGAGTTTGAGTTCAAAATAGTATGAATGATGAATAATAATATTAAAAACAAGATAATGAATTGTAAAAAAAAAGAATCGTCAATAAAGATTAAAATAAATTAAAAAATAAGAAATCATTAAAAAAATATATTATCAAAGAACAAGAGTCATAGTGAAGAATTGTGAACAACCCTAAAACCCGAATAAAAGTTGAGCCTCTTCAATCAAATATGGATTCGAATTCAATATAAACTCAATTCAAATCCATTTATTCACAAGCCTTAAATCGCCTTCTCTTAAACAAAGAAAAGATTCTTCGATAAAAATAAAAATAAGAATAGAGACATAAATAATTAAAATTTTCTTAGTCAATGATGGTAGATATATTTCAAACTCATTTTTTTCCAAACTTATCTCTTTTTCTTTTTTTTTTTCTTTTTTACATATCCCTTCAACCCCCCAAAGATGAAAACGGAGAGATTTCTGATCACACCCGTATCGAAGACAGGGTGGGGATGAAAAAATGTTTCTCCTGTAAAGTCAGGAAGAAGACTGAGTTGTTAATTACCCAAAAAAAAAAAAGAGATTAAGTTGTTGGGTCTTACTTGCATGTCCCCCTCCCATCTCTTCTAATAAATGTGGTAATTGTAATTTTGTAAGTTTGATTGGGGGTAAATGTATAAATTGTAAGGGGGCAAAATGTAATTTTGTAATCGGAACATATTTAGGTCATCCTTGTGAAGTATGGCGTTACTTTGTGTGAAGAAGAAGAAGAAGAAGAAGATGAGCGGCAACAGGCGTGGCCCTCCGAAGCACCAAAACCAATACGCCTGGAAGCCAAACGCTGGCGTCAAGATCAACGAGAAAGTAAGCATCATCATCTTGTGTAATATTATAATACTCTTCGAAACAATTTAATTCCGTTTAATAAACTTTGTTTTGTGCAGGAAGTTGGTGGCAAACTAAGACCTTACTCTGAGATAACCGGAGTTTGTCAACGATGTAAAGAGCAAATTGATTGGAAACGCCGTTACGGAAAATACAAACCCCTCACTGAGCCGGCCAAGTGGTCCGTTCTCTTCCGTTCTCTTCTTAGTTTACAGGTTAATGCATTCAAGTTTTAGTATTTGTTTAAGCTTGTAGTGATATTCAATGTTATGCTGTGCAGTCAAAGTTGTTCAAAGAGGGCTGTGCGTCAAGCATATCATAGTTTGTGCTCAGGTGGGTACGCAGTTAAATTAAAAAAAAAAAAAATAATTCTAGGAATATTTAATACTGAGGAAAAGTGAAGTTCTTTGTTCGTGGGTTTAGGTTGTGCAAAGGAGCAAAATGTATGTGCAAAGTGTCGCTGCCGTGTGAATCATATTGTTGGAAGGTTTGGCTGATGTTCATATCTGTATTTGGATTGAATTGATTAATTGTTTGCCATATCTTGAAAACTTTGCGATTGGCTTTTGAGAACATTGTTATGCTTAGAGTATTTTGTGGGTTATCTTTTGTAGAGACCTTGCTGAAGTGGAGGCTGAACAAAAGTTGCTTGAGGAGGTTGGTTTGTGTTGACTATGTTTTTGTCCTAGATTTTGTGAGTTCACAGTTAATATAGGTTTTGTGTTTTAGCATCGGAAACAAATGGGTTTGCTGATTATGTTACAGGCTATTAAAAATGCTCGAGAAAGAGATCGCAGGACTCTTCTGCGTGCTGTAAGTTCTTGGACAAATGCTTCTGAGACTAATATATTGGTTTATTTTTGTTGGATGGAAAAAATGCATTTCATTTGCCTGATAATTTGAATGCAGTTGACTTTATGAAGTCTTTTTTTAGTACATAGCTTTTATTAAAAATTAATTGATTTTTTCAAGAAAGTCAATCATATTGCTGGTGGGAGGTAAAAAGTATTGAGCTTTAGTTTATGCAAAGAGATTCAAGTTACCAGCAAATTCAAATTCAGAAGTAATGGACATAGTTACAATATGCAGGATCGGACATGTAGATTTTAAGGGTCTATTAGAAAGAATTTGCAGGGTCTTGGAATACATGGTCTTTTATTCTTTTATTGATATATATATATATATTTTTTCATTGTTTTTGGGTCAAGTTTTTCCTTAGTTGCAGTTGATACTTGTATGCGTGTGGACTTGTCTAAATATTATATGTAGAGTGAAGGCCTCAATGAACCTGAAATCTATTAGCCCCGCATACATGGTTATATACTCTTCCCATTAACAGCACAAATTAACTTTCTGAGACTTTTACTTCCTTTGTTGCTTTTTCTTTTGTGATTCATAGATACTGATCCTATTTATTGTGACAGATGGAAAATGGTAAATCTAATGATTCCGAGAAAACCCCAACTAACAAAAATAAGGTTGGTGAATTATTTCCTGCGGCATCACTTGATGAATATGCTGCCAAAAGTGGTGGTTACAAGGGAAGCAACGGTAATGATGGTGATGGAATTGATGAAATCAGTGATAAAGGTGATGATGTTGATGATGAAAATGATGATGTTGACGATGAAGGTGAAGATGATAATGTTGAAGATGAAGCCAGTGATAGTGATCTTGGTAAGGAAGATTAAGATAATGTTGAAGATGGGAATCAATTTTGTGACAAAGAGAAGTGTAAACTGTTTCACGGTTGCTGCTTATGGTATGGGGATGCCTCCTCCCAAAAAAGAGGCTAGGGTGATTGTAGGTTTTTTTGTTTTGAGTGATGTGCCAAAAGAACATATGTACTAGGAAACAGATTTCCATTTCTCCATGTTAGGATATTATTTCATAGAAACGGTGCATATTGTTGCACTAAGTTTTGTTCAATGAAAATTTTGTATCCAATATGAATCCTGAAGTTCTGAATAATCCACATCCATATATATAAGTTACTCAATCGTCGAAATTATTAATGGCATGATATTACACTTTTCTATGAAGTTAATTGAAACTCACCTACGTTTTGATTGTTGAAATGGAGCCAAAGAGAGGAAATTTTGGCTGTCAAACAAAGCATTGCTTCACTTCTCTAATATTTTACGTTTGTTTACCTCCCATTATTCAATGTATGATCCTGAGTTCTGGGCTATTTGCTGCATCTTAAAGTAATATGATCCAATTTAAGCATTAGTTAAATCTATCAAAGATGGGGAACTTGCTACCAAATTTTTTCTAGATCTTGAAGTCAAAGAAAATTAGCAAACCGTGGATTAAGAACCTTGGGAAGATCAAACATGAATAAAAAAAAATAGCAGGAGAATCTGAACTCTCAAGTCAAAACTTGAAAAATGGAATGAAATGTGGCAGGCACTCCCAGGAAACAAAAGAAAGAGAAAAACCCGAACTGAGATATGCAGAGGCAAAACAACTCCAAACCATTGAAATGGCATCTTGGATGCCTTCTCATAACATTAGGTCCTCTTCTCCTCATAAGCCTCTTCACTATTATATTCTTAAGTTCTGGTCTCTCGTATCCTCAGTTCATTTTCACCAACACCTCTGCATACTACTCCTATAGCCAAATTGTTTTACCTTATACCGTCCAAATCCAAGTCTCTAACTTGCAGAAACAACTAGGAGTTTTGCTCGAGCAGCTGCATACTGAAAGTTCAGAATCAAAGGTACTAGCAAAATTTTCTGACCAAGTTCTTCATATAGCTGTATCTTTAGATAGGCTTGCAGATAACCTTTCAGGTCTCCACCATAGTGACCCTCCGGCCAAGTGCAATGAAATTAGCAATGTGGATGAAGACTTGAGTGAACCTGAGGAAAACGATCTAGATGAAGGAACAATGTCTAGGAAAGCCTTCAATGCAGGTGAGGTTTATAACTATACATCACCAAAATCCCATCGGCTTGTTGGCAAGAAGAATTTCCTTGATGTGGATGCAGTTAGTCCATCTATTGGACAGGTTTGCGCAAAGATGGGTTCGATTGTTGACCGTTTTATGACTTACAAGGTTTATGGGGTGTGCCCAGATGATTGGGACATCGCTCAGAAACTCATAGTTAGTGGCTGTGATCCATTACCAAGGAGGAGATGCTTCTCAAGGACGACTTCACATTACAGTAAGCCATTTGCTATTAACACTTCTCTTTGGACTCAACCTAGTGATGCTAATATCTTATGGAACCACTACAAGTGCAAATCTTACTCTTGCCTTGTTTCAAAAGAGAAGATTGACAAAAGAGGTTTCTCCAAGTGTACAGATTGTTTCAATCTCTCCAAACAAGGATGGAATGTACCAACAAATGAATCCGTTTCTGCCGAATTCACCATCAATCAAGTATTAGGATTGAAGCCTGGAGAAATTCGAATTGGCCTTGACTTCAGCCTGACGGCCGGCACATTTGCAGCAATGATGAGGGAGAGAAATGTAACCATTGCATCAGCTACACTAAACTTAGGGGCACCTTTCAATGAGGTAATTGCACTAAGAGGCCTTCTACCTTTATACATATCAGTAGGCTCCAGGTTGCCATTCTTTGACAACACTCTAGATATTGTGCATTCTACACTGTTCTTAGATGGGTGGATAGGAATACAACTTCTACAGTTTGTGCTTTTCGATTGGGACAGAGTCCTTAGACCAAAGGGGCTCCTTTGGGTGGATCGGTTCTTTTGTAAGAAAGAAGATATGAAGCTGTATTTGGATGAGTTTTCCAGGCTGGGCTACAAAAAGTTACTATGGAGGGTTGTACCAAAGACTGATAAGCTTGGTGATGAGCTTTTCTTCTCTGCAGTTCTGGAGAAGCCTGGTAGAAGTTAAACTCACCCAGTTGACAGTAATTTGTTGTAGATGAGGCATTTTTTCTTCCTAAAGTGATATCAGAACTGAAATTTTACCTGTCTAGTGTTTCACTTGTGTTCTCTACCAGATGTTGAACTAGCAAAAAATTAAAAACTGAAATGAACTTATTTTAACAGCAGAGGAAGAATTTGCAACATTTCACTCTAACAAAATACTCAAAAGCATCTCATTTGTGGTCAAAATCGAAAGCACGGCACTGGCACTAACATGGATTGAGAATCTGCAATGCCTAATGCCATTTCTGGTATTCTGGCTGCCTATTTATAGACAGTGGCTTTAGACTGCTAAAGGTGAATCAAGTAGTCTGCCAAAAAATATTGAACTTGAACCTGAAATTGAGAGCATATACATGAGCAAGCTAAGCACATATTACTGCAATTTATACCTTAGCCTGGTACACACTCAATTTACCCACCTAAAAACTATTTCTCATGATTTCAACTCCAGTTATTGCACTCTCTGCAACTAAAGTACCATGTATCACCAGAGGTCTCCAGAGTATTACGTTGGCAAAATGCATGTCTGACAATTTGCCATTCCAAATTTCGGAATGGAAAATTACAAATTTATTGTTTGGTAAACAAAATGTAACTCAACATGATGTAATTGTCTTACAAAAAATTATTTGCTTTGACCTATGGGAATATATTTGCTACAACCTCCAAGTTGGTTTTCTTAGAGTAATCCTGCAAAGTTTTAATATAATCTTGTCAGAGGAAAAAAAATCTAGCTTGAAAGAATCTTAGCCAGATCCACTACAGCTTTTTAAAGAATTAGTGAGAGAGTCCACTTTCACAACCATCAGTTTGGCTCCTCAAATTTAAATGCTAATGATAGCTGCAACAACAGCAATATATTTCTGGATCTTAAAAATGAGGAAAACTTTGTTGGGCAATATATTTCAGGACAGCCTTAAAAATATGTTGACTTTTAGCCAGTTTTGAACCCATTTTCCGCTATTTGTGCAGCAATAAGCAAAGGTCATGGCACCATTTAGAACACCATCTATTCTTCTTTTGCGCACAGGCGCTCTGCAAAGGTAGACAACAATATCCTTAGACACAGCTTTGCCATATAATAGATATAAAAGCATACAAAGAAGACCATAACATTTCATAAAAAAAGGAAAAAATTTTAAATAACAACCAAGATAAAAGAAACTAGAGACAAAAACTGAAAAAATAAGGGAAACGTAAATACCCATGACATAACGGGAAGATAGATTCTTGCAGTGTAAACAATATTTGACAGATCTATGAGGTATTATACAGTAATGATAAAGTAAGAGTTTCAAAAGATCATTAACATGAAAAACCACAGTCATCAGACCATAGGTTCCAACAACATGAATCTACAGAAATCTAGGTCCTGTGCCAGGATGCCCCCTGTTTTAGATCACAAGCTAAAGGGCCATGTAATGAAACAAATACTAGAATAACAAAGAAACAACTATGTAGTCCAATTTGCAGGTTCAAGCATCAAAATCTGAAAATAAAGACTATTTCTAAACCATGGTTTGTCTTTTTTTTTTTTTTTTTTTTTATTCCTTTAAACTCCGTAAATGGGTTCAAGCATTATAATTTCAACATGTATCGAAGGTCATTTTATACTTTTGTTTTACTATTCCTTACTACAATAAATGGAAGTACAAAAAGGAAAAGTTCATACTCAGATATTCGTAGGCTAATATCATTGAAGTTCCCCATGCTGACATACTGAAAAATCTTGGACCTAACCCTCGATATAAACCTAGCCAACCATCTTCTGCAATCAATTTTTTCACAACATGTACTGTGGAAGGTCTGTTATCGTACCCCATTACCTACAGTTCAGAAGCAGATAATTAACACAAAATTAAATTAAATTAAATATGAGCATTTACTTCTACATCCTAAGCAAACCTGTAAGCGAGTCTTTATAGTGTCCAATGGGGTTGTGATACAGGAAGCAGTTGCACCTGCTACAATTCCTCCAATTGCTTGAACTAATGCTATTGTCCCCTGGCTTGGAGGAGCTTTCTCAAGATCTGTGCCATGGCCTAAAAGCCTACACAAACAAAGGGATAATATATTCACTAAAAGATTAACTGAACAACTGAAAAAATCATGAAGACAAGACTTAAAATTGCAACACAAAAGTTCAATGATTCAATTATAATGAATTTCATAGCCATGTTATTTCCAAAACATCAACGACTATGTAGAAGTGGCATTTCTGTAACCTTGTAACTGCTTCCTGCTTCTTCCATTATTAATATCATTTATTACAAATTAAGAGTTGGAATCAAGTCCAAGCAAAGCTAATCTGCTGCCCATGGCCATTCATGAAGGCTATGGAACATTTGAACATTATCATAACATACTTTATATATATTTACAAGTGAAGTATCCTAGATTAACCAGCAAACAAAATTTCTGTCTAGAATGCAACAATCATTGAGGATAACACCATAAACTAATAAAAGAAGGATCACTAGGCAGGTCCTCTCAGTAAATATTTAAATTAACCGAGAACAAGAAACCACATTGTTTTACCTCCAAATGACACGTTGGCTTGAACCATAACTTGCCCACCATACAGCACTTGACGGAGCATAAGTCATAACAGATAGGCCAAACCCACGATACAGTCCCCGAATGCCATCAGACTTTATAACCTTACGAGCAACATCAATGCCACCACTATACTTTGCATAGCCTGAGTATCCTTGTACCATCAACTTTTGGCTGACCTGAACATATTAATTAGGTAACGTTTTGGCAGCTTGAATTCTCTAAAAGATAAAAAGGTTTTCTTCATTTGTGTGTGTACTCACACACACACACACACACATATATATATGGGAAGGCATACGGTAGGCAATTCTTAGATTTTAAGACATGATTACTACAGTATGTGCTAATCCATGAATGTGTGTTCCATTTAATCATGGTAAGTTTACCGTAAAATGCATTTATGCAGAGTTGCAACTTATTATGGCTCATCACAGATTACAATGAATCTGTGTCTTCTTCTTTAACTTACAATTCGATTCCTAGTTAATACTCAAAACAGTTGGCAATCTAACATTCAGAGTATATTCAATAGTTGTCTAGGTGAATCCAATAAGTATCAAAAACTTGTCAAAATAAAAATCTAATTTTATTTTATTTTTTTTCATTCATTGATACATTGGATCCAAAGTGCAGAGACATTCATAAACAGGAAAACTCTCCACAAGTATCTGAGCTATGTAGTTTATAAATTGCAACCAGAAAAATAGAAAGTTATGTAATTCGGTTAAAAAGTTCTAATGTAACTTAAAACATAGCTCCTAAATTTATCACATATCATAAAACTACCCAAGGAGGTGGGCACATTGGCAAGGGGCACATAGGTGGTCATGTACATATAAAAAATCACCAATTCATATATATATGTATGTATAATTATATTTTACAAATTTATTTAAAGATAAGATGCCTACTAGGAAAGACCGACTACTTACCACATCAACTGGAACAAACACAGATTGAGCAAGAAGTGATCCTGACATGCCAGCAATTCCATTTGCTATGGCTGCTTGTGTAGCTTCAGACAATTTAAATGGCTCTACCACCTTGAAAGCTGCTACTTTTGTTGTTTCTAAAGCAGTCAGAAATATTATCCTGGCAGGAATCGCACCAGTGATGACAGTACCAAAACCTCTGTATAGACCAGGAATCCCATCTGCCTTCAGTATCCCCCTGATAACAGACAATGCATTTCTCTCGACAGCGTCTTTTGAAGCAACCTGAAGCCTTGTTTTTACCACAGAGACTGGATAAAGAGCCACGGTAACCCCCGTAAAGAGGCCAGCTCCAACACCATAAAATTTTGTTTTATCAAGCCTGCAGATATGAGTTGACTCATGAACATAGAAAACATAGATATTTAAAAATCACAGTAAAATTTGGGAAAAGTAACCAGAGACACAAGAGTTAATAAAAGGTTCACTACAGTGCCATCCTGTTCAAAGAAGTCCAGCAAGGAGTATTTCAGACATAGAGCTATCCTTTAAGGAAAAAACTTCAATTCATTTGATAACTTCAGATTGATAAAACTGACTGTAAGCATCTCTACAACAAAAGCTTTTCAATCAAATCAAATGAACAAGTTAGGACATTTAAAATAGCTAAATTTAGAGTTTTTCCCATAAAAAAAAAAAAAAATCATCAATATGGTTTTAACTATAAAGAGTGAGTCTGAAAACAATAATTTAGCCTCATTCACTTGGAAAAGGAGTTAAGATTATTCACCTAAAAATGAACAGACTTCACTGATATTATAGAATAAAGGCCTCAATACTTTTTATACAAACACCGAATCAGCACCTTAATACTGTCAGGATCAACAATCCATATATGGGCTCAATATGCCAAATTACTAATGCATACCATTTCACAACAAAATAAACTAGTAATGCTTAAAATAACCCTCCTCTTCTTTTCCGTCTTTCTTTCTTTCTTTCCTTCTTTCTTTCTTTCTTCATTCGTTTTTTTTTTTTTTCCCTTTATCGTCCCAAAATCCTTTCAACTCGCTTAGCAAACTCAAACTCTCCCAAACCAAAAATCCTTAAGAAGCATGAAATTAACTAATCTTTCAAGGATCAGTCTATTTTAATCAAAGAAAATCAATAAAAACTAAATCTCTAGTACCCAGAAAATACAGAACAACAAAATCTTGACAACTCAAGTATCCGCTGGCCCAAATTTTTACCATATTAAGCTCCTCAAATAACCTAACTAGGGCACCTCTTCTAAAATGCAACATTTATTATTTTCCACAATGTAAATAATTTTCCTCTTTCTACAAAAATCCCACCCAAGATTTAGCCAAGAACGATCTCAAACAACCCAACAGAAGAATAAACTTCGAGGGTATCAGCAAAATCAACCAATAAATGCAAAAAAAGCAAATAAAAGACTGAGAAATACTTACTTGTCCCAATTAATCTCGGTCTGACCGAACGACTGAAGCCGGGAATTAGATGTCTCCATTGACAACTCCAACAAACGCAGGGAAAAAGGTCAAATCTTTGGGAGAAACTGAAAATAAGAACGCCAAATGAATGATTTTCAAAATGGTATCGGTTTCGTATTCCAGGTAAGTTGGAGCCAGAACTTTTCCTTGACAACGATTTTCTGGGTTTTTTTATGCGTAATTGCACTTCTATATATATTTCCGAATACCCCTTACCTGGATTTGAGATTGAATAAAAAATAGTAATTTAATTTATCGAATGACATAAAAACAGATTTTTATTAAAAATTATAAATCTGAACTAAGAATTAAAACTCTAAGCTGAATCTGAATCGATAATAATACTACTCATTATTTAATATTCCAATATTGACGCGATACAGATAGTAATTTCGTGGGTGGTTCCGTGGAGTTGGTGATGGCGACGGAGAAGGATTATTTTATTTGTGGAGATGTGTCAAACACGGAGGTTTGACCTTCTGGGTTTTGACTAGGGTTTTGCAGAGGCGAAAAACATGTAATCAGGGAGGGACTCAAATTTTATTTTAACTTTAATTTGAATAAAAAATAATTTATTTTGAATTCGAGCCAAGATTGTCAAGTCAAAATTAAGTATTATTTCAATTTGATTTAAATAAAAATAATTTAATTTAAATTCACAGTTTAAATTCATGATTTAGATTCATAATTCAAATTCATGACTCATTAATAAAATGACATCATTTTATCTATTAATATACAAAACAAAATTGTTTTATCTAATATTAGACAAAACGACGTTGTTTTAATAATTATTTAATATAATTTAAATTAAGTGATGAATCGAGTTTGAAATCGAATCAAACTATTCACTTGGCTTGTGAGCCAAAAGAAGCATAACTCTATTTAATTAGAGTTTATTTTAATTTAAAAATAAGTCAAATTCTCTAACTCAATCTTAATTTAGACTTGAATCAAATTAAATCAAATTTTATATTCGAATTAACTCGGTTTGGGTTCAATTTTATATATAATAGAACATGGGCCATAACATGGTGATGGGTCAAAAATGACTCTTTTGCCCACGATAATGAACATTCGAAGGATTTATTATCACACAAGGTTTCACTTGAAGGTAAATTTTCGTCTTTTTAACTTATAAAAATTCAAATATTTTTTCTCGATAATTTTTTATCCAATTTTATTAATATTTTTTTATAAAATAACTAAGATACCCTTATTAAAAAATAAAAATTTATAATAAAATTATAAAATAATATTTAAATATAAAATTATTAAAAAAATAAGAAAACAACCATCATCAATAATAAAATTAAATAGTCAAAAAAAAAATACTTTAAAAACATATAAAACGAAATCAGGTGTCCGTCGGTAATAAAACCTTAAAGATATATAAAATCAAGTTCTTAAATTTTTTCTAAACTCAACTTCTTAACTTTCTTGTAAACCCTAAACTATGATTTCTATCAACAAGCAGACCTGTCAACAACCAAAGAACACCGGCTAGCCACTATGAAACATCGAATGTCACTTACATTTAAGAAAGTTATTGCAATCTCAAATTGTTTGTTAAACAAAGAACAATCTCGTTTTACCGATCGTTCAAGCTTTTACTTTAAATCGAACAAAATTAAAGGAAAAATGAAGTTTATAAACCGAAACACTCCTTCAAGATATGACATGTCTGTTCTATAAAATTTAAGTAAAAAATAAATTGATCAAACAAGTCATTCACTATCATGGACCAGTTGAAAAAAAGGTGACATCTAAAGGCACAAAGTTGTTCCAAGTTTGGAATAACCTTACCTGAAAATATTCTCAAGCTGTTCCAAAAAAAAGAAGACTATTCCATGGAAAATCAAAGAACTTTTGGGAGTCAACTACTGCAATCTTGAATCCAATTGCTTACTTTTTGGCATAGCCTATTGTCAACCAATCCAACTTGAGGACATCATCAGATAAATTAAGAGTTTTATCCCAATATGAAATTAAAAAGATTGAACTCATGCTTTGACTTATTTAAGCCTCACAAAAAGACTCTCATCTCTACCACTTGGGCTACCCCTCAGGGGGTATTTTAGTTTTTTTGAATTAAAATTAAAAAATAAATTTTATAAAAATATTAAAAATTAATGAAAAATTTAAAAATAAAAAAAGTTTAAAAAGCAGCTACCGTCGTTAGCACCTATTCAGGTGGGCAAAAACGGTCACCTGTATCTAGCTGCCACGATGTCGAAAGTGGCTAGATCTGATCATCTCCGCTATCTAAAATTATCAGAAACGGTCAAAATCAAAGATTCTGACCGTTTTCGGTCTTATCAAATGGCGGAGACGGTCAAATCTGACTGTCTCTGTCAGATCTTTGGTGGCCAGATCTAGTTGTCTTCGCCATCGTGACGGCCAAATTCGACTGCTAATAGGACCAAGTAACCGTTTCCAGCTATCTGGCTAGGTTAGAGGCGACGACAGTGACTGCTTTTTAAATTTTTAAAATTTTTTATTAAATTTTTAAATTTTTTTTATTATTTTAATATTTTTAATATTATTTATATTAAATTTTATTTTAATATTAATATTATAAATAGTATTTTGGTTTTTTTAACCATAAAAGAGTGGCAATTTAGATTTTAAAAGTTTTACGAATAGGAACTTGTCATTAAGCTAAACCTTGGTGGTAATATGTCGTTCAACCTATAATTATTTTAAGAATAAAATCCTAACATAACTAGTGTGCTTTGATAGAATCTAAATCAAGTTAAGCATGTAAGACATTGTCTTGAGGAATAAAAGAACTAAATTTGATTGTGCTTCGGTTCTTGTTTTTATATCACATAACCAAACATGCTATTATTATTAAATGGAAAATAATCCATTGTGTATCATTTTAATAAGTTTCCTTCTTTGAAAGGCAGATTTGCTCAGGATTATAATATGGCCAAACGACAGATTCCCACTCAAGGTAATTCTTGAAAATACAAATTTTATCTTTTAATTTGTACAAATCCAAACATTTAATCGATGATTAAAATTAATAATTAATTTTAACAGTTAACGATTAAATATTAATAATTAAAGAAATATTTTATTTTTTTTATAAAAAGAACTAAAAAATAATAAAATATATTTTATAAAAATATTAAAATAAATTATAAAAAATATTTTAATTTTTTTAAAAAATAAAAAAATAAAAAAGCAAACGCGTGTTGTAGGCAAGAATCAATCTGTTGGGTGTTCTTTTAATGATTTTAGTACTCGTGCAATTAGTTATCATGCTCGCATAATAGAATTAGAAAACCGAAAACAATCTCTTGACTTAACAGCCTTTACCATCAACTGTAATCGAGAATAGTTGAAAATGATCGATTTTAATCTTACTGATCGACTTTTGCTATACTTGATGGCAAATGTGGTCAGATTTGACCATCTCATAAATCAGAAGATCTTTTTTGACCTCCTGATTTTATTATCGTTGACCATTATTATCGAATACGTTATTGATTATAATGGTTATTTTTTTAATTTTAAATATTTTTATTTTTTATTTAAATATTAAATTATATTTTTTGATGAGAACATTTTACTTATTTTATCAAAAATATTAAAAAATAAAAATAAAAACCATCAACGAATAAGTGTATAAGATTTTAATCATTAGAGAATGAAATTTTGTCGTTTCAAAAAACCTAGGGTGAGAATGAGGCTTTTGGCCTTATAATGTTGGCAACTCTTAGTTCTTGCCATGTCATGTCTTTCTTTGGGGCCCAATTCAAGGTTCAAGAGAATCAAGACTCCTAAACTATTTCCAAGGCTTTTTAGTTTCCATAGAAGTTTCATTCACAAAATTTTGATTTTTCTCTTAGACTCTAAAGATTTTTAATTTTTTAAAAACACATAGAAAACACCAATCACTTGACATGCCTACAACTACTTCGATTATATAATAAAAGGCCAAACAACGTATCCCCACCCAAGGTTTTCTTAACTGATAAGTGCCACTTATCAAGTTTTAAAAAATTAATTATTTATTTATTAATTAAAGTTAAAGAGATAATTTCATTTTTCTGAATAAAATAAAAATTTTTTTTATAAAAATAATTAAAATACAAAATATATTAAAATAATAATAATTAATTAAATTTTAAAATAAAAAATAAAATTAAAATATTAACCACGTCAATGATTGTGATAATTTTTTAATTTTATTTTATATTTTAAAAATTTATTAATTTTATATTATTATTTTATGTTAAATTTTATTTTAATATTATTTATATTAAATTTTATTTAATATTAATGTTATTTATTTGTATGAAAAATATTTTGATTTTTTTTATGGAAAAGGGTGAATATTTGACTTTATAAAACTTTATCAATTTCATTTAAAGAAACCTTGGATGGGTGGGAATATGTTGTTTGGCCTGTAATAAAATCTCGAACTTACAATGTAATATATGAAGATTCTCTAAGGGGTATGTACATTCGTTTTTCTATTATATTATTAGTTTAATCCCCACATAACACCTTTTTGTAAAAATAATAATGGTTGTCACTGTAAAAAGATCAGCACCAGCCCCCACCTCCACTATGAACTCCTGGTCAAAACTCTACTCAGAGCCGTAACCAGAAAGTTTTGTTTTCACTAGTATTTTTCAATCGTCGATATGACCAACTGTCACATATCAGGTTGCAGCTGTAATTTCCTATTCTAGAAATGATTTGCTTTATAAATGAACCGAGCCTTTATGCTCTTCCTTTGCTTGTGCATTTTTTACGAAAACAAACAGAAGCCAAAACTAGGAGCCATTTCTATGTATTTCCCTTGCTTGCATTTTAATGGTATTGAAGAAAGCAACGGTATGTTTGTTTAAAATTTGTGCGTGACAGTTGGGTTAAAGGCCAGTTGATTTTCGAAACTGACTTGTCTATGTCTTAGAAAATCTTGCCACCACGCTTGTTTTCTATCTTGTCTCTATTCTCTGTGTGCGTGTTGAAAGTCTTGAATCTTGGGCTTTAAGAAGAGAACCAGAACGTTTGCATAATCTGCGGCAAGAAATGGAGTTTTTATTGATACCCTGTTCAAGATTCTTCACTAATGTCACCTCTTGCGGCATTTTGCTGCTTTGTCTACTGTTTTGCGCGAGCTTAAGAACGGCCGGTGAGCTTCTGTTTTGTTTTGTTTGTAAAAAGATTCCAAATTTGTAATCTTTATCTGTTTCTTGTTTGTGTCGATGCCTTTTTTTTCTTTCAGTTAAAGGTCTCTCTCTTTTTGTTTCATTTTAATGCCATTTCTGGCATGCATGGCTCATGTGATTGATGAACGAGTGATATGAGCGCTCTTTAATCATCTGAAAGGTGGAGCTTTTGTTCTCCTCTGGTCTTTTTTGATGTTTTTATTAATGATTTGTGGGTGAAAGTTTTGAGTTTTAGCTTTTCATCTAAAAAGATTTCTTAAATGAATCTGTCCTTGCACTCAATATGCTTAATATTTGCAGAAAATGTATCTCGGAAAAGAAATTTCTGTCTGATTGGTGAATGAGGTTTGCTCTTGTTATTTTGATAGAAATGAAGATATTGTAAAGAGTGAACCCTTTGTTATTCATATGATTTCTTGATAATCTGATTAAGATGAGAAATCCGAAATTAATGGTTCCAGTTTCATGATGAAACTTCCACTTAAGACATAAATGTAGATTGTTGATATTTAAGCTTTCTTTTGCTGGTTTTTTTTTTTTTTTTTTTTGGGTTTTCAGAAGCCTATGATGCACTTGACCCAACTGGAAATATCACAATTAAATGGGATATCATGCAGTGGACTCCAGATGGCTATGTTGTAAGTATCTATATCCTAAATTCTACTTATTCATCCTCCTCAACCTTGTTTCTGACTTACAATCTTTTGGATTTTCCTCATGAATGGGTTAAGTATCTTATCAGTTTCTTCATGGAATGAACAGGCTGTTGTTACGATCTACAACTTCCAGCAATACCGTCACATTGAGGCACCAGGTTGGACTCTGGGCTGGACTTGGGCACAAAAGGAGGTAATATGGAGCATGAATGGGGGCCAGGCAACAGAGCAGGGGGATTGTTCAAGATTCAAAGGAAACATTCCACATTGCTGTAAAAAGCAGCCAACAATTGTTGATTTATTACCAGGAACACCTTACAACCAGCAGGTTGCAAATTGCTGCAAAGGGGGAGTTATAAGTTCATGGGCTCAAGATCCAGCTAATGCAGTCAGCTCATTTCAGGTTAGTGTAGGTTCGGCTGGAACCTCCAATAAAACAGTCAAAGTGCCTAAGAACTTCACTTTGAAGACACCAGGGCCTGGCTATACCTGTGGTGCGGCCAATATTGTTCAACCTAGCAAATTTTTTACCGCAGATAAAAGAAGAGTCACTCAAGCACTGAGTAAGTCTCTGAAAAAAACAAATTTCCTTACATGGTAGAGGTTTGTTACAGTAATTATGTTCTGAATGACTCTTGTATGTGGTAATTTCGTTATTTAAACATCAGATGCAGAAACCTGAGTCAATAGTGTTTGTATACAAAAGTACATGTGGGAAGTAAGAAGCTTTCCGGAACTTTACATGAATGCATATATATTTAGCTTCTTCACAATATATGCATTTTTTCCCTTACAGCTTATATCTGTATGGAAATTTTATTCAACATAACTACTTCTTTTTGTCAGTGACATGGAATGTAACATGCACATATTCACAATTCCTGGCTCGGAGAACTCCCACTTGCTGTGTCTCACTTTCATCCTTCTACAACGATACAATAGTGCCCTGCCAAAAATGTGGCTGTGGCTGCCAAAATAACACCACTCAGTCTGGCAGCTGTGTAGAGTAAGTACTGTTAGCCAACATACATACCCATGAACACTTGTTAAATGTTTTCTAAGTATTCTGTAATTCATGTCCAGCCCTGAATCACCTCATTTAGCTTCAGTTGTGTCGCCTCTCGTCCAATGTACAAGTCACATGTGTCCAATCAGAGTGCATTGGCATGTGAAACTCAACTACAAGGAGTACTGGAGAGTAAAGGTCACCATAACAAATTTCAATTACAATATGAACTATTCTCAATGGAACTTAGTTGTCCAACATCCCAACTTCGACAATCTGACCCAAATTTTCAGCTTTAACTACAAGTCAATAACTCCTTATGCTGCTATAAGTAAGTTTGATCCCTTGCTGTGCTTTCTTATATTTATTTCTGTATTCTTTAAAGAGTAATAACTTTGTTCTTCTTAATATTCAACAGATGATACAGCCATGCTATGGGGAGTTAAGTTTTACAATGATATGCTCATGCAAGCTGGTTCTATGGGTAATGTACAATCAGAGCTACTTTTCCAAAAGGATATGTCAACATTTACTTTTGACAAGGGTTGGGCATTTCCTAGAAGGATCTATTTCAATGGAGATAACTGTGTGATGCCACCTCCGGATGAATATCCATGGTTGCCAAATGCGGGTTCTTTCCGTTTCGTTTCTCTGCTTAATCTAATCAGTACTTTATTGTCAACCCTGGCATTCTTGTATGGGTACGCATAAACACACCTCCCTGGTCTTGAACAAATGTGGAATTCTACAACTTTTTACTCAAATAGTTTGATTCCGGTCCTCAACGCAACTCAAATAAGACATTTATCTGCTTGTGCAATTACTCCAGCATTCAGGCTAATTGGAATGAGGTATTATTTGTCCCAAATACTGCATGTTTGAACTTTGGTGGATGAATTCACAGCCATTAAGACCAATCTTCTTGTTGTGCTATATGTTTGTTTTGTGCTTAATTGTCTGATTGGTAGAATTTCCGTTTTACATGTATATTCCATTTGTAAAGGAGATCAGTTCATTATTACAATAGAGAACAATTATGGGCCAGTTGATTTAGCTCTCAAGGAGAAATGAGAATTGCCTTTTTTGTGAAGAGAACAATATAGAGAACAATTTAGAAGACTGTTGCTCTAGCCATACAAACAAGGTAAAAGCATCTGTCATCACCAATGTAGCAGACACTAACAAAATTTCTCTGAGACTCATTATATAGAGTACATATTGTAGACACCATAATTTTTGAATTGTGGAGCTGAGGTTGAACAAGAAAAAAAAAAATTGAAAATGATGATAACCCAAGCAGAAGAGGAGAAGCACGGCCCGCCCAAGAGAAGAATGAAAGAGAAGCGGGCGCAGGGGAGCAGGCCTAAGTCTGCTACCTGTTTTCTGAGCGTGTGCTTTTATTTTTTGTTGGCTTTTCCTCTTTTGCGGCCAGTCTTCTGCTTCTCTCTCCTGCTCCTGCCAGGCCTGCGTGTTGCGCGCTGTGTGGCTGGACGGTTGGCTGCCTTTTTCATCCAAACCGTCTACAAAAGGAGGGGATTTTTGGAGAAGAAGGGGAGGGGAAGGAGAAAAAAAAACCCAGAGGAAAAATTTTTTTTTTTGGGAGAGAAAAACCTTTTGGGAGGTGGGATTTTTGAGAAACGAAAAAAAGAAAGGGGAAAACAGGAAAGAAAAAGAAATTTATGGAGAATTAACATATTTTGAAAATCAATCTATTTGTTGTTCTGATTCTCAATTCTATATTTGATCAAATTTTAGATAATGATTTTCAGGTTAGTCCCTTAAGGGAATTTTTTATAAATAAAATTCTTATATGATTTTATTTTATTTTGTATATATGTTAAATTATATAATTAAAATATTATATTTTATAGTTTGTATTGATTCGTTATTATTCTGTATTATTTTATATATTTTGTATCTGATTCGATCCTTTGTATTTGTATTTTTTTTGTGTTGTACTTTTGTTTATTATGTATTCTATATTTTTAATCCTATATATACATGTGTGTGTATTATAATATATTGTATAATACAGTTTGTAGTCTGTATTGTACATCAGCCTTAGACATCATACCTTCGTGTATATGAAAAGAACATTTGGTTCTGGCCTAAGGTAGCCCTTGACCTTTACCCGAGTCAAACCCGTGTAATGGCCCATAGATGTCAATCCTTAGGACTCTTTTTGTATGTGATCGATCGAATCTAATTTTTATGCTCAAAGTTTTGAGTTTTTATAACCCATTCTAAAATATGTCTTGATCCATGACGTTAAAATTTCATTGATTGTTGCTTCAAGTGGCCTCTATTATGAGAAAATTTTTTGAAACGTTATTTTGTAGAAATCTTTATGACATGACTCGACATACTCTTGAATGGGCACATAAAACCTGAGCCTTCATGCGTAAGGATTCATTAAGTCTAGGACCATTGGGTCTTTTTAGGACTATTGGGTCTTTTAGTGACCCAATGGATACTAACTCTAGTTAGGGTAAAATTGACTTTTCTGATTTTTCATTAATGTAGGACCCGTCGCTACGCGTACCTCTGTTGCTGAATACTGGGGTTCTTTTATTAACAATCTGAAAATATGGGTACACATGACGGGAATCCTATGAAAATAAAAAACTACTGCTATACCATCTGAATACATCTGCGGAAGCGTAAACTGAAAATACAATAAACTGTACAATGGGCCCAAACTGGCCTTTATCATATATATATATATATATACATACTGTTCTTTTACATCTGAGTAACTGAAAACATTTACAAAATGACCCATCAGGTTCAAAACTGGAAATGTACATACTGAAATTGTGGTGTGAGGCCCTCTCCCGCTAGCCTTGGTCCACCTGCTCCTCGCCAACAGCATGAACACCTGAAAAGAAAGGAAGCAGGAGGGGGATAAGTGATAAAGATCACCCAGTAAGCGCTCCTTACTTCCCTCAACCCAAGCAAGCAACATACAATCACAAACATACCTGGCCTTGGCCCTATTCATACATCTAGTCGCTTGCTGGAATCTGAAACTGATTAATCTGATTATCTGAAGCTCATTCTTTTACTGATTTCATTATTATCCATGTTATGATGTGTATGTCATGCCATGCTAACTGAAAATAACTGTGGATGCATGCATCTAAAAATCTGTATGTACCTGAACTTACCTGCTGTGCTGATCAGACTGATGAACACATGGATTCAACATCTTGGCCATGTGGGCTGAACAGTCTAGCTATTGACTAGAAAGTTGAATAATAAATGCTACTAGACAATTTGACTGGTGTCAGAAAGCTGAATCTGAAATACTGGATAATCTGACTGGTGTCAGAAAACTGAATTTCATAGATGTCCCATCGAGTTCACCCATACTCTAACATGTAAATCAAGTTCTGAATACTGAAATCTATTGAATTCAGATCCCTTGATCCTCTCTCAAGCTACATGTCATGTTATGGTATGCATATGCAGCTTTATTAACTGAATTCATTCTTATCTGATACTGATTTAGCCTTAGAATCGATTTCCCATGCTTTATTAATCACTTATTACTTATTTCTAAAAAAGTCTGTTGCTGCACGGGTGTGTTGTAGCATCCTAGATTCAGAAAAGCCCTTAGGAAAAGAGTTTTGGGGTTAGAAATGAAATCCAGAAATAGATTGGGAGTCTAGATGAGTTCAGGGGTGAGTTAGTAAGTTTCCAGAGCTTGTGTGACTTTCGTATGATTCCTTTAAGGGGGATTCGACCATGCGAATGCGCGGGAAATGAATAACTTTCATTTTCCCAAGTGCACGCTCGTGCAAGTGCATATAAAAAAAGTGAGCCGAGAGAATTTAGTCATTTTCTCACCCACCTCAGTCATTCTCCTTTTCTTATTTCAGCAGCAGCTCTTCCCAACCTTAGAGAGGAAATTCCACAGCAAGTAGCTCTAAATCCGATGAGAGAGCCAAGAGAATAGTTTGAAAGGTAGCTTTCTAGTGGCAATGGCGAGAGGTAAATGTTCGCTTACTTCTCTTTATGTTTTCCCAGCTTGTTTGATGAATTGAGATGCTTGGATGAGTTCTTTGCGTGTTGATGAACTTTGGGCATGTTTATATGTTGTTGCATGTCATATGAGATGAGCATTTTTCACCCTTGAACCATGCATGTTACTTATGTGTGTGTTTAGTGAAAGAAAGAAGAAGCTTTCATGGTGGACTTAGTTATATTGGATGCATGTTGAATTTGAGTTGAGATATATGCTTATTGAAGTGCTGGAAATGTGTATTAGAAGTAAATTTGGAATTGATTGAGAAATTGGTATGGATTTATGCATTTTTCCAGACGGGTGTTCTTGTTGAAGAACAAGACACACGACCGTGTGCCCTTGATTTTGCAGGAACACGCCTGTGTGCACGCTGTGTGCACGACCAGAATTGTAGACGCACGCCCGTGTGTCCTGAGGGACATGCCAGTGTGTAAGCATTTTCAGTGAAACACGCCCAGAATTCCAGTAGCACGCACAACCAACAACACGACCAACGCACAGTCCCATGTGTCTGGGCACACGCCCGTGTGCCTTGGTCATGCACGCCTGTGTGAGTCTCATGCACGCCCGTGTGCCTTGCTCACACGCCTGTGTAACAGCCTAATTTTTCAGAATGAATAGAAATTGATTAATAAAGCATGAGAAATCAGTTCAATGGCTAAAATGCATCAAATAAGCATCAGATCATCAGAAATCCAGATAATAAAGTTGCATATGCATACCATCGCATGACATGTAGCTTCAGAGAGAATCAAAGGATCCGAATTTAGTAGGTTTCAGTATTCAGAACCCAACATATGGGTGAGAGTATAGGTGAACTCGAGGGGGCATCTGTGGGATTCAGCTTTCTGACACCAATCAGATTGTTCAGCATTTCAGTTTCAGCCTTCTGACACTAGTCAGATCGTCAGCACTTCAAATTCAGCTTTCTAGCCAGTAGCTAGACTGTTCAGCCCACATGGCCAGGATGTCGAATCCTTGTGTTCATCAGTCTGATCAGCACAGCAGGTATCTTCAGGTACATTCAGATATTCAGATGCATGCATCATCAGTCATTTTCAGTTTTCAGTTAGCATGATATGACATACACATCATGACATTAATAATAATAATATCAGTAAATGAATGAGATTCAAATAATTAGAATAAGCAGTTTACAGATTCCAGCAAGCGACTAGATGTATGAATAGAGTCAAGGCCAGGTGTGTTTGAATTGTGTGTTGTTTGCTTAGGTTGAGGGAAGTAAGGAGCACTTATTGGGTGATCTTTATCACTCATCCCCTTCCTTCTTCCATCCTTTTTCAGGTGTTCGTGCTGTTGCCGAGGAGCGGGTGGATCAAGGCTAGCGGGAGAGGACCCCACACCACAGTTTTCAGTATGTATAGTTTTCAGTTTCGGACCTGTTGGGTTATACTTTTGTATGTAGGCCCTCCAGCTGGGTATTACTGTCCACTGCTTTAAATAATATAATAATAATAAATAAATAAATAAAATAAAATAAGGTCAATAATACCCAACTGAAACACCTAAGCTGATTTGAAATACTACAGCGGAAAAAACCTGTGGTATAAAGGTATACATACATATACATGCCCAACTAAAAAAAAAATTGTATCGTATAAAAATATTCGAGCGGTAACAACATATACATGTGCATGCAATTAAAACTGAACAAGCATGCAAACCGAAGCATGCTGACAAATAAATACAAACTGATCCCAGACGACAGCCAACTCCTCCTCCCAGCCCCCAACACTTACCTGCAAAAGAAAGGAAAGTAGGGAGTGAGTGATACATTCACTCCTCCTCCCATGGTAAAAACTTGGATGATTGATGCATGTTGAATTTGCTGCTTGTATTGTGTTATTTGAAGTGCTGGGAGTGTGTGATAGAAACCAATTTGTGATTGATTGAGAAATGGTTGTGAATTTAGTGCATTTCTAGACGGTGCTCTTGTTGAAGAATAAGACGCACGACCGTGTGCATGGCCAGAATTGTAGACACATGCCCGTGTGTCCTGAGGGACACGGTCGTGTGTAGCATTTTCAGTGAAACACGCCTAGAATTCCAGTAGCTTGCACGACTGGCAGCACGACCAGCGCACGACCTCGTGTGTCTGGGCACACGCCCGTGTGTCCATGACATGCACGCCCGTGTGTGAGCCATGCACGCCCGTGTGCCTTGCCACACGCCCGTGCAGTAGCAATTTTCCAGAAATAAATTATAAAATGATTATTTAAGCATCAGAATTCAGTTTAAAGATCAAATAAGCATCAAATAAGCAGAGATTCAGATAATAAAGCTGCATATGCATACCATGACATGACATGTAGCTTCAGAGAGGATCAAGGGATCTGAATTTAGTAGATTTCAGTATTCAAAACCTGATGTACGAGTGAGAGTATTAGGTGAACTTGAGGGGGCATCTATGAGATTCAGCTTTCTGACACCAGTCAGATTGTCTAGTATTTCAGTTTCAACCTTCTGACATCAGTCAGATCGTCAACAGTTGTTATTTGGCTTTCTAGCCAGTAGCTAGACTGTTCAGCCCATATGGCCAAAATGCCGAATCCCTGTGTTCACCAGTCTGATCAGCACAGTAGGTACCCTCGGGTACAAATTCAGTATTCAGATTTTTAGATGCATGCATCCACAGTTATTTTCAGTTAGCATGACATGACATACACATCATGACATGAATAATAATGAAATCAGTAAATGAATGAGATTCAGATAATCAGATAATCAGTTCCAGATTTCAGCAAGCGCATAGATGTATGACTAGGGCCAAGACCAGATATGTTTGTGATTGTTTGTGTTTGCTTGGGTTGAGGGAAGTAAAGAGCACTTATTGGGTGATCTTTATCACTCATCCTCCTCCTTCTTCCATCATTTTCAGGTTTTGGTGCTGTTAGCGAGGAGCGGGTGGATCGAGGCTAGCGGGAGAGGGCCCACACCACAGTTTCAGCATGTATATTCAGTTTTGGACCTGATGGGTCATATTGTACATGTTTCAGTTTTCAGATATACTTTTGTATGTTATCAGATGTACCAGATGTATCCAGGTTATACAGAAACAGTTGTAAATATGTATAACAGCCAGTTTGGGCTCATTATGTATTTTATATTATATGTATTTCAACTTTCGCATGTATTCAGTTTGTATTGTAACAGTTTTATTTTCGTAGGATTCCTATCGCGGGTACCCATATTTTCAGATCATTAATAAAAAGGCACCTCAGTATTCAGCAGCAGGGGTACTCGTGGCGACGGGTCCTACAAAATAAAAATTGAATGCTCATCAATTGAAAATGTATGTTCTTGTGAGGGGGAGTATTTAAATTTTCTATCAACAATTGGTACCATATTCTTTGAAAGAGGGGGAGCAAAATTTAGTTGATAAGGGGAGAAAATTTCATGTGTGCATAATTTGATAAAATATTTTTCAAATAGGAAGACATTTTTTTTTTTTTTGTGTTAAATTGAAAACTTTTTAACATACCTTTTTGATTTATAACAAAAAATGGGAGACATGTTAGGTATGTTAAAATGATATTGAATATTTTTATGTTTTTTTATGCTTAATGAATATTTTTGATAAAATTTTATATTTTGTGCTTTATTGCATTTTAAGATAAGTTTTGTCGTCAAATAAAAAAGGAGGAGATTGTTGAACCCTTGTGGATTTTGAATTGATGCAAAACATATGTTAAATTATCTAACTGGTTCGTGCATCTGTTGAACATGACAAATACGACCAAAGGTTTTTATTTTTGCAAAATTTCCATGACACACGACTGTGTGTCAATGAAGCACGACCATGTGTAAGCTATGAATACAACACACGCCTTGGTTGAGTCGTGTAAAGTGTTCGTGTATGAGGAATGCAGGACTGTAATAGCCCAGGGGTAGAAATGTCATTTAGGCTAAGTTAAGGGGTAAAAGAGAGAGAGTTTGAGAATTTGAGGGGCACACGCCCGTGTGCCATGAGAGAGATGAGTATAAGTTTCTTTTTCCCAGCTTTTTCCCGCATTTTTTCCCCCACAGCTTATTTCCTTCAGCTTTTCTCCTTCATTTTTCCAACAAACCCTAGAGTTGAGATCGTCTAGCCAGCTGCCATTGTTCCGGTTAGAGATCCAGGACTAGCTAGGGAGAGAGATCCGGACGTCATGGCAAGAGGTAAGTATTTCTTTACCTCTTCACTTAGGTTTCCAGCAAGCTTTTCTGATTTTCTGAGTTTTTGAATGCTTGCTGTGTGATGAGTATGTTTCCCAGCATGTTTGGATGATGAAATGATGAAATGCATGATGATTATTGAGCTTGTTTTGCAATGTATGTATGTATGTTGCTTGGGTATGCTTTGGATGAGAAATGTATGAGATTTGATGAACCAAATGAGAAATGTATGAGTTGCGTATGTTTATTGGCATGTATATGTGCTGTGTTGATGTTTAATTGAAAGATGATTGAGTATTGGATGTGTTTGTATGGGATTTTTGGGTTTCCAAACACATTCTGCAGATTCTAGGTTGAGCACACGACCGTGCGCCCGAGGGAACACGACCGTGTGGCCTCAAATCTGCATGAAACATGGTATTGCGTCCTGCCCGTGTGCGTATGAAAATCCACACACACGCCCGTGTGCCCGAGAGGACACGCCCGTGTGTGAGATCCCAAATCTGCACACCCGTGTAGGCAAGACACGAGAGGGTGCTGAGGCAGACACACGCCTGTGCAGTGTGATACACGCCCGTGTGCCCAGCCATGCACGCCCGTGTATTCGCACCACACGCTCGTGTGGTCAGCCTTTCCTTGAATTCTTGAGAGAATTTTTCCAGAATGTTGCACGCCCACCAGCACGAGAGGGTCACGGTCCCGTGTGCCTTGACACACGCCCGTGCACGCTAGCACACACGCCCGTGTGGCTTAAGAAAGAAAGAAAAGAGAAATTAAATTTAAATTAAGCTATCCTAAGCTTCCCTAAGTGAATTCTAAGCAAGCGAAACATAAGAACAAAATGAGATAACATCATTTCATGCATGATTAATGAGCATTGAGCATGACATGCCATATACAAGATATTTTCAGAAAAGGGATCTACGGATCCAAGAGATGTTTTAAAAAGTATATATATACGATGTTCCGGACATCATTTAGGGGTGGATACGAGGGGGCACCTGTGAGTTCGTACGCCCGCAGAGAGGGAAACCATGGTTTGCTAGAGAGAACATGGTCGTGTACGAGTAGTTTTCTTTTAGGTATGAGCTCATGAGGCCAAGGTGCCGAATCCCTGTGTTCATCAGACTGGCCAGCATAGCAGAGTTATTTTCCAGATACAGTACTTTTGATACTGTTTTCAGATATACTATACGTATACATATGAGGATCTTCGGATCAGAGATTTTTATGAGAAAGAGTTTTAAAAAAAGAATACGTTTTCAGAAAATCAGCCCGAGGGGCAAGTTTTACGAGAAAATGAGATTTACATGACATCAGAGCATGCATATCATGTCATGTATAGCATTTATAAGAAACATATGAGATAAGAGCTAAGTACAGAGCATAAAACACATAAGAATTCTGAAAACTTAATGATTAAAGAAAGTAAAGAGATAAGAGATAAGATAGAATGAGAAAACAGTAAGCTGAGATTCCGAGGTCTGATCTATGATCAGCCTTTGCTTGATGACCTGTCTGTGTGAGAGATAGGAAATGCTTACTGAGTGATTTTGTCACTCACCCATTTCCCTTCCTTTCTCTTTTGCAGGTCAGTGAGTTTTCGAGACTGAGATGCGGCGATCAGCTATGAGGTTTTGGGGACATGGCTCGGCAGCTAGCTTTATATTTTTTCGGCTCATGTGCTCTGATTATTAGTATTTCATGTATTTATGTGTGTGTATGATATGTAGTATGCACGGTTGTATGAACAACATGATTTAATACATGAATAGCCTGAGATTTCAGAAAAGTCTTTATAACTTATTTTTATTAAAGTTTTTATATTTTACGCTTTCGTATAATGATTTTAAGTATTTTGAGCAGTAGTTAAATTCTTTTCCCTCGTAGGGATCTCCGTCACAGGCACGTTTTCATATTATTATTATATATATAATCATATATATATATATATATTTTATAGCTACGCACGGACCCGGGTAGGGTCACTCTCACTCACATGTGTTTTTCGAGCGCACAATCGTGTGTCAAGTTATGAGGACACACACTCCCATATAGATCCAGCCATGCTCGTGTAAGAAAGACCTTGCTAGATACACGCCTGTGCAGCTACAACACACGCCCGTGGTACCTACAACACAACTGTATTGTGTATTATAATATACTGTATATATGCATAATAAATATTTTGCAAAGTAAACCTCATGTCTTGTGTGTATTTGTATGCATTATGTATCCAAATAAAAAACATGTGAAGTTGATTATCTTGGTGGTTAGAAATATACTGAGGTTTTGGGCATCCTGGGTTCAAACAACGTAAAGTAGATTTGTTGCGTTTTATATGTGTATTCGTGTATATTGTATATATAATTTTCTGCATGGGATTTGGGCCAATGTGGCTGGTTGTCTTGGTGCGAAAGGCGGGAAACTTATCAATCTGGGTGTAGCATCCCAGATTAGAAAAGCCCTTAGAGGTAGAGCTTTGGGGTTAGAAATGAGATTCAGGAATAGATTGGGAGCCTAGAAGAGTTCAGGGGTGAGTTGTAAGTTTTCTAAAGCTGTGTGGCCTTCGTATGATTCTTTTAGGGAGATTTCAATTATGCGAAGCGCGAGAAACGAAATATATTCATTTTCCTTAGTGCACTCTCGTGCACCATGCCCTGTACGCTCGTGCAGGTGGGATTAAAGAGAGAGAGACGGGAGATTAATGCTTCTTACCCAGCCTTATTCCCATTTTCAGCTTGAGTTCTTCTTTGTTTCAGCAGCTCCCAGCCCTAGACAGGAAATCCAGCTTCCAACAGCTCCTAATCCAGCAAGAGAGCAGAGAGCAGAGAGATTAGTTTGGAGAGAAAGTTCAAGCGACAATGGCTAGAGGTAAGTGTTTCTTACTCTCTCTTTGCATTCTCAGCTTGTTTGATGATGTTGGAAGCGTGTATTTTCGTTTCCAGCATGTTTTGTTATGTTTGTATGTTTCCATGATGATGATATGAGGCCTTAGATGATGATTTCCACCCAGAATGCATGCTTGTCTCATTTATGTGTGTGTTAGTGTGAGAAATCTCAGATTTTCATAGTGAAATGCATGATGATGGATGAAGGATGAAATTGATGCATGATTTGTGCTTATAGAAGTGCCATTGATGCATGTTAGAAGCTAATTTGAGTTTGATTATGATTTGGTTGTGGTTTGGATGGTTTCCTGCAATTTTCAGGTGAGCGGTGTTGCTGCAGATCTAGGTGCATGCTTGTGTGTCCGTAGATGCACGCCCGTGTGCCTGTGTTTCTGCTAGCGCACGCCCGTGTGCATGAAATGTACACAACCTAAAATGCAGAGGACACGACCGTGTGTCCTGAGGGACACGACCGTGTGTCCGCTTTTTGCATGAAATAACCAATTTTTTTCTAGAACTGCGTACGACCAACTGCACGGTCAACGCACAGTCCCGTGTGTCTGGGCACACACCCGTGTGCTCTTGCCCAGCATGGCCGTGTGTGTCTCATGCACGACCGTGTGCCTAATCCACACGCCCGTGCGTTCGTCAAATTTTTTAAAAAATTTCAGAAAATGATTTATAAAGGTTTGGTAATCTTTCCAAAGACTAATAATCATCAGATAAGCCAGAATTCAGTTAATAAAGCTGCATGTGCATACCCTAGCATGTCATGTAGCTTGAGAGAGGATCAAGAGATCTGAATTCAGTAGGTTTAAGCATTCAGAACCTGATATACGGGTTATAGCTTGAGTGAACTCGAGGGGGCATCTGTGGGATTTAGCTTTCTGACACCAGTTAGACTGCTCAACACTTATTATTCAGCTTTCTAGCCAGTAGCTAGAATGTCCAGCCCACTTGGCCATAATACTGAATCCCTGTGTTTATCAGCCTAATCAGCACAGTAGGTACCTTCGGGTACATATAGATTATTCAGATGCATGCATCATCAGCTATTTCAGATATCATACCATGTCATGCACTACATGAAATGGTTAATAAAGAGAAACAAACAATCAATTAATCAGTTTCAACGCCAGCAAGCGACTAGATGTATGAATAGGGTCGAGGCCAGGTATGTGTGTTCTGTTTGTTGCTTGCTTGGGTTGAGGGAAGTAAGGAATGCTTACTGGGTGATTTTTATCACTCATCCCTTTCCTTCTTCCTTCCTTTTTAGGTTTTGTTGCTGTTGGTGAGGAGCGGGTGGACTGAGGCTTGCGAGAGGGGACCCCACACACCAGTTCGCATTTGTACTTTTCAGTTTTGGACCTGTGTGGTCTTGTATATGTTGTAAATGTACTTAGATATAAAGAACAGTGTACAGAAACATTATATATATATAAAAGGCCAGTGTGGGCCCATTGTATATTTTAATTTAAATTTCAGCTTCCGTATGTAATGTACAATAGCAGTAGGAAATTTATTTTCGTAGGATTCCCGTCGCGGGTACCCAGATTTTTAGTTTATTAATAAAAGAACAGTATCACTCAGCAGCAGGGGTACTTGTGGCGGCGGGTCCTACACTGGGCATTCAGGTTCAAGTCTTGTGTGGGAGGATCCACGTTTGTTTTATTTATTTGTTTATTTAATTATTTATTCTATTGGGCCATATGTTGCAATTCATCCTTTTGGGCTGGTTGGGTTGCACTATGTTTATTTCTTAAGGTAGGCTGCATTTTGTTTATTTCCTTAGGTAGACCGCTTTTATTTGGGCTAGACTTTCAATAATTGTCCTTATCGTTTTTATTTTAAAAGTATCATTTGTCCTAACCAAATTTTATCTTACAGGATTTATTTATTGAATTAACTAACTAATTTGTTTTGTAGGATTTATATATTTATTTACTATTTATAGGTTTGTTTAGGATTAGATAAAATGTTTAGGGATGTATGAAAAAATAGTTGTAATTTTTAATTTTCTTTTTCGTATTTTATTATATTCGTAGATGAATGTAATTTATTGTATATGTATGATTAATATTAATAATATATCGTGTGATAATATGAAACTTAATTAAACTTAGTAACGCGTTTAACGAATGAACCACAATAGTGAAGGTTGGTTTTCATACCGGACGGTATGGGTGCCTAACACCTTTCTATTACCGTACCTAACTCTCCGAACCCAATCCATTGGGCATGTGAGGAGTGGTTGAGTCTTTTGCAAGGGATTCATAAATTGCCTGTCCTTACCGATGTGTTTTTTTCTCGAGGTAATTCTTGGGTAGACTTCATAGACTCCGTAACGGGCCACAAACCCGTTATGTGCTCCTCTTGACTATATTTAGGATAGTTAAATAAGAGTGACAAGTTTGTCCTCGCTTGACACGGCAAAAACTGGTGCCACACATATATTATTTGCTTATTCACAAATTAAATAATCCTTTGCACAAAGCTACTGTTATGATTCTCCAAAGAATTTTCAGCTACCACTTCTGTGTCCAAGTTAACCTTCATTTCAGAACTTGATTGCCGGCTCCCTTTCAAAGTTACGAACTTCAGAACCAAAATTACCAAATAGTTACAAAAATGAATAGCACTACAGAACTCAATGTTGAGAATGAGAGAAACTTTCTATTGGCAGAATTTGGCAGATATGGATATGTATCTGGTGGGGGTAGCATGCACTCATCACCATTGAAGTATACTTTCCTTGGAAACGCCCATCCCTGCTTGAAAGTGAAAGTGTTTTTGTCCTTCTGAAGAAGCACTTCAGACTGGACATTCCCAGATGGCCCTGCTTCCATTAGAAGGTCATTATAGAATTTCATTCCATAGAACATTCCTGTGTCATCTGCATATTAAGAGAGACACAATTCTTAAAACCATTATTATTTAATAGATTGTCCTACAGTTTGAAGAAGGAAAACAAAATTCTGGAAACTTACTTATAGATTCATAGGGAATGAGAGGCTTGTAATTAAAGCTGAAAACTTGAGTCACATTGTTTAGATTCGGATGCTGGACGGTGAGAGTCCAGAGTGTGTAATTCATCCGATAGTTGAAGTTTGTAATTGCGATCTTTACACGCCAGTAGTCCTTGTAATTGAGCTTGACATGCCAGTGCACTCTCACAGGACACATATGGTGCGTGCATTGTATCAATGGGGTATTATCCTTTGTCGGTGTGTTTATTCCCACCATGTTCAGAATTTTCGAATCACTCCTGTATCACCATTATTCATCAGTACAGTTAACCTGTCTTGCAGACTGATAGGAAACTTAAAATAAAAATTGATATGAAGATAGTGACTTACTTGACACAAGAGTTGTTATTCTGGCAGCCACATGCACAAGTAGGACAAGGAGTGATTGTTTCATTGTAGAAAGATGAGAAAGAGACGCAACAACTTGGGTTTTTCCTGGCTAGAAACTGGGAATAAGTGCAGGTCACATTCCATGTCACTGCAGACAACACAACAATAAGATGATCAATCACTTTAATTGAATCAGTAGGATATAATTTAAATCATGTAAGGCAACATAACTTACTCAGGGCCTGAGTTTTCCGACGGCTATCAGCTGTGAGAAAACGGGTTGAAGGAACAATCTTGGCAGGGCCACAAGTGTAGCCAGGTCCCGGACCCAGCAAAGTGAAGTTCTTGGGGAGTTTTACTGTCTTGTTCGAAGTTCCAGCTAAGCCAACACTCACCTGGAAGGCTGAGATTGCAGATGCAGGATCTTGGCCCCATGATGACACAACTCCACCTTTGCAGCAGTTGGCGTATTGTTGATTGTAAGGGACACCAGGGAGCAAGTCCACGACTGTGGGGTTCCTCTTGCAACAATGAGGTATGGTTGCTTTGAACTTGGAGCAGTCTCCTTGCTCAGTGGCTTGCGCCCCCACCATCGACCATATCACTTCTTTCTTCGCCCACGTCCATCCTATTGTCCAGCCAGGGCTTTTGATGTGCCGATACAATTGGAAGTTGTGCATTGTTACAGTAGCCTGGAAAAGTTGGTTTCCCAGGAAATCCGTGGTTATTACAAATCATGGTTAATTTGTATAACCCGAGAAAATTTTATGATATTGAGATACTACTCACCACATATCCATCAGCCGTCCAGGACATGATATCCCATCTAATTGTTATGTTCCCATTTGGATCCAAGGGATCATATGCAGCTATAATACAACATCAGATGGACACAAAGGAGTCAAGAGCCAAGGTAATTAAGAATATATAAATCTAAGAACTAAATTTACCTCCATGAGAAAATAGCATAAGAAAGAAGCAAGCTGAGATGATAAATCTCATCTCTGCTGCCATGTAATAACTTTGAAACAACAATAATCGAATATGCCAATCCGAAGCAACTCTGTTCGAACTTGTTTGCGGATATCTTTGCAGATTTCTTAAATATTAAATCTTCACTTAAGAGCTGTTTAGCAACGAAATGTAATGGGGTACAAGTGAATATGATGGGCTATATATGTTTGTCGGTATAAGAAAGCCAAGAGATTATGTACCAAATAAATCTTCTAGAGCCCAGAGACGGCTTACCCACTAGTTGTTATAATCTTGTAATATTTTCTTTCATCTGATTGCTTTATGCCACCTTCCCATATCTTCAAGCAATGACTTGTTGAAAATAACATGGAGACTTTAACACTGTACAAGCACTACATCTCCACGAAACTCCTACTTGAAGGGAATACAGTCATCCTGACAGGCTCAAGAATTGGTGGTTGATCATGGAAATATACTTTTGAACTACTCCTCTTCTGATACAGAAAAAAGAGACTTGGTGAAGACAAAACCCTTCTTCTACTTCTTACATTACTCATAAAAATAAAGTTCTAGCTACGGTATGATATGAGCTCAAAGGTGTCATCCATGGCATCATTCAGTTTGAAAACAAAGCAAAGATTAAAATGGTAGCTTCCATGGAACAATACATGTGGATGTCACCATGCCAAGTAGGGAAGAGTTACAGAGAAGTAAAGAGTTGTGCTGTATGGGACAAGTAGTGAGTCGCATTCTACAGTTGTACAACAGAAACATTCCATCCCATTCCCAACTGATCAATTGCCCCCATGCTTCAACGTAATCTTTTACACATACTTGTAATATTCCTCTTGCAGACTTTGGCGCTTGATCAGGAAACCTCTTCGGTGTCTCTCCATTAATAACACCTATATACCTAGATTATCCATCAAGTTCACATCATAGATCTTGTAAAAGGTTTAAAACCACACATCACATTGAATGACATGACATACATATTTTTATCAATTTACATATATCAATTTTATATAGAATACTTTCAATAGAAAATACTGAAAATTTATTTGTTTCTTTTAATAGTAAAAGATAAAGGTTTAGTCCCAAAATTGAATCATTCTAATAATAGTTTAATACTTTTAAGTGTTGTTATCCCTAATGCACAATATTCTTCGAGATTAAGAATAACCTTCCATCAAAAGACTATTCTTGAGTGTTGTAATAATTTATTGTTTCCAGCAATATTTTTAAACTCAAATTACAGTTAAACTAAGATAAAGATCTAATTCAAAGGTCGATCGTTTTAACTAACCAAATAAACTAATAACATCCGTATGAATACCAATGCTTTAGAACTTGGGTTGAACTGATAAATCTATTAAGAATTTTGATGAATTCGGTTTGGGTCTAATTGAGATTGAGACTAAAATTCTATGTTTCTTTTCCCCCTCTTTGTGAAGATTATGCATATAACTAAATCAGAATGGTGGCCATATAATATAATTTGTACTCTGCACACAGCCGGCTCTGTGTACAGAAATAAACATAGGTGTGTAAGAGAATTGAGTATGACATTGCTTCAAGGTACTGCAAATAAAAGGAAGAAGGTGATCAAACACCAATTCTCTAAGGTCTGAATCTACATATGACCAAACCACTTAGTTAAATAATCTTTTCATCAAATTTTCCAATGGAAAAAAAGGAGAAATTTTGGATTAAATAGACTGACTCTTTTTGGTCAAAACTCGTTTATCCTTTTTTTTTTTTTTTTTTCTCTAGAACTTGTTTTTTGTGGTAGACAAGGAAGTATGGTCAATTCCATCATTTTCAACTATTTGCTCAAACTCTATGTTTCATTTTTACAGCATAAGCACATGAACAGATCTATTCATCCACATTCAATTCAATTATGTAACTACATAATGATCTATTATTCTTATTCCATAAATAATATAATTTTACAAAGGGGCTAGGGGATGATAATTTGTGTTATCATATTTTTATTCAAAATCACTTATTCATATAATAACTAAATGGTCAAAGGACATACTCCCATCCAAGGTTTTTTGTAAACACAAAATTTCATTTATTGACTTTTAAAAACTTAAACACTTATCCGTTAATTAAAGTTAACAATTATATTTAATTGTTAAAAGGGTATTTTTATCTTTTTAATAAAAATAAGTTTAAAAATAATAAAATAAATTTTATAAATATATTATAATAATATTAAAATAAATTAAAAATATTTAAAAAATATAAAAAAATAAAAACAATCATTATAGATTAACAACATTATTGATGACAATGATTGTTTTTATTTTTAAAATTTTAAATATTTTTAAAAATTTTATATTTTATTTAAATATTAAATTATATTTTTATTAAATTTATTTTGTTGTAGAAGATAATTTAGTTATTTTATGAATAAAAAATAATTAAAATGTGAGTATTTGGGTTTTCAATAATTAAAAGGTAAAATTTGCCGTTTCAGAAAATCTTGTATGGGAATAAGTTTTTTGACCTAACTAAATTACCCGATAGGTTGTAATTGGATATGATGACCTTAAAGATTAGTTTAAGTGGTGAAAACTAAGGAATTTTATCGGAAAGATCAGGTTGGGAGACAACTGTTTGGTGACAAAGCATTACACAGTCTGAAAGGATCATAATAAGAAGATTCTACTTCTAATTAATTTTCTAATCAAAGTTTCAATGTCATTTGCCAAAAAAAAGCGGTCTTATTGGATGAGATCCAAGATAACTACAACATTCTCATTTTCCAATCAAGATAAAGCTCATACTTGTCAACTCACCAGGCTGCCTATTTCTTACATATTGGGTCTTTGGAAAAAGGCTACAAAGTTAAAGAAACAAGAGGCCAGGCCCCTGGTTTTAGATTTCAAGTCAAAGGTTTAAAACCCTCATGCAGCCCACCGAAAATTCCAGGTCTTCTCTCTCCAGCTGGCCTTTCCACAAAACTTGCATTCCATATATATATATATATATATACACACCCAACAAAACAAACATATAACTTACAGAGAAACCTGATATTATAGTCTGCTACCTTCATTAAGAAGCAAGAAAACTTTGCCATGGGGCGCTGGATGAAGCCAGAGGTAAGCTTAACAATACCCCGCTCAGGCTAATCAATGTTTATTCGATATTAAGTACTTGCTAGAATGCTAATTCTGATGATACTTGAATCAGGTTTATCCTCTCTTGGGTGCCATGACATTTGTTACAAGTATGGTCGTCTTTCAGCTTACCAGGAACTTGTTCATGAATCCTGACGTTAGGTAAGTTGATTTGTGAATCAGTTTTAACTTTTAAGCCGAAATCTGACTGACCCTTTTTGTGTTTTTGCAGAATAAACAAGGCTCATCGTAAAATGGGAGTGCTCGAGAACCAAGAGGAAGGAGAAAAGTATGCGGAGCATGGTCTGCGAAAGTTCCTCAGAACTCGGCCTCCCGAAATTATGCCTTCTATAAATCACTTCTTCTCTGAAGATAAATGAATTTGTGTTTATTAATGGAATATTTTGGACAGTTTATCAAGTTTGTGATTCTGTCGTACACACTTTCTCTTTTCAATTGTAACTTGTTTCCAAGGTTATAGTGAAGTCCTGCAAATTTATCTCTGGCATGAACTGTTCACAACTTACCATTGATACTTCCCATAACGCTGCATGTAATTATATACACAACAGGACAAGAACAGCACTGAAATTTATATGTAGTCTGCCATAGTTAAGAAATGAGAAGATAGCTTAGCAATAATAATGGGGCGTTGGCTGAGACCGGAGGTAGACTTTTCAACTAAACCAGATAAGAGCAAGACAAGAAAAAAAACTGACCAAATACTCATGCGATTTCTTTAATATTGATCAGGTTTAAACTGGCATTAGAATCTTTCAGATGGGAAGGCACATGGTACTAAATCCTGAAGTCAGTGCAGAAAAACCATTCATGAAAATTGCTTTTTCGATTAACTTTTTATGGCTAAAAATGGGGTGATCCTTCTGTTATTTTGGAGGGTGAGCAAGACAAATCGTGAAACGGCAGTGCGAGAAAACCATGAAGAAGGTGAAAGTACGCAGGGCATAGGCAAGATGTATAAAATCATTCAATCCTAATTCATAAGAACTACTCAAATAAAGTATGCAGGGCATAGGCAAGTGTACACTAAATTAATTTATAAAGCTCTCAAATGACTTGTATTGGAGTGACTCTTTTCTCTCACCTCAAACCTTTTGAGTAAAAATACTGTATGAGTTTGGAAGAAAAGACCTATCGAACACCCTCAAAATGAGATTCTAGCCTATATATATTAAATCACATAAATTCATCCAAGATTTAATAAATCTTAAAACTAATACTGATATTGTTTATCCAAATTATAATCTTTTAAATATATTAAATTTATACTATTATTAAATTATTTAATTCTTTGAATATGTTAAATCAAATTTATAATTAATGCAGAGTTTCTCGGTAATTGCCCTACTAAAGCTATGCCTAATTTAAATTGCTTCTCCTCTAAAGATCACAAAGATAATTGATCATAGAGCATATGATGAATTAAGTGCAAAACAAAACGTCCCTATGGCAGTGGCAATGACACTTTTTTTTTTTTTTTTTATAATTGGGAAATCTGCTCAAACCAGTCACCTAATCAAACTTTTTGACAGTAGAATCCTGGACCTTCGCATGAAGACGGCAACCCCATATATCAATGGTGGTTAAGGTCACTAGGAAAGACTGAAGAGAAGACTAATACCAGACTGATGTCTGATTTGAAACATTCCTCTTCATGCCTAGTTTGATCCTTCAAGCATTAATAGAGAGAATCAAGACCTTGACGATATTGCCTTCCATGTGTCTTCTCACCGGGGAAGACACGTTCAATTGTCTCAACAGAAAATTTGCGCAAGGAAAATATAATATCAAGTAGATGATCAACTTGATTAATAAGTCCAACCAAACGCTTAACAGAAGTCAATCTAAACCCATCAGTTTCATGCACCGAAACTAATATTTTAATTCTAATTAACTTCTTAATCATGATTAATCATATGCATTGTATGGCAAGTTTCTTATTAGAAGAAGTACACGGTATATGATGAACCTCAGCCAACATTTCATCTATATAATATCAGATTTCTTTGCATCCCATTTCTCATAGCAATCTCCTCCTACATGGGTGCTTCTCAAAATTTTCTTTCCGTTCTGGTCTCAGTGTTTTTCTCCGTTGCTGCAGCTTGCTCTAATGGACAGTGCCGGGTTTGTTCCTTCATTTACTCTTCAACTTTAAAGAGATTATTAATTGTTTCTTATTTTGTTTTTATAAGTTTAGTTCTTTTTCAATATGTAGCTACTGGATACATGCTCATCGGATGGAGATTGCGATGCTGGACTCTACTGCTTCTCTTGTCCGCTTGGATTTTCCGGTTCAAGATGTGTGAGATCAAGCGTTACAGACCCGTTTAAGCTCCTGGTAAAGAAACCCTTTTTTACTCGCTTTTCTTCTGTTTCCACGACATACTTTTACAGATTCTTGAACTTAGGCAGAAATGGAACTTGAAAGTGAAGATAATTCATGTGAAAGTTACAAAACATGAGGTGGGTTTTTTCGGTAGTTTCTAGGAAGGTCACCACTCACAACCAATGAACCAAAGACAATTCACACGTAATTGTTGGTGAACCCTGGAAGGCTACGTGGTTGGCGTGGCTGTCATTCATGATAATACAATTATCATTAAGATAAGCCATAACAAACGTGGTTAGAGGTCATTTTGTTGCTAGTGAGAAGTGCTTTCCAACATATTAAAAGTGCTTTTTGTAGAAGTACTCCAAAACTCATCTTAAAGTTAGTACATTTGTTTCTATGATAGTTATGCATAAATTGATCTACACGCCTAATCTCTCCGAGAGACAACTTCAACAAAAGATTCATAATATTTTTGCTTTCAATTAGATTAAATTGTTAGAAATCTCTAGTTTCAATTCATACATAGATAAATAGATACCATACATAAATCAGTAATATAAAAAAATTGATGTATTATTATATGATTGAGTGTTATTTTATATATAATTTAAAATCATTCAATTTTACGTTAAATTATTTATATTTGTTAGTATCTACCATATATACATAAAATAATACTAATTTGTACATATATGTAGTGTTTTTACAACTTACGTTCTTAATTAACAAGCTGAAAAATAGTATATTTCCTTATAAATAGTGGCAATCGTTATGGAGAAGGAAAATGATTTTTTTTTTTTTTTTTTTTGTTTTCACAATCTTTTCTTCTCACAAAATTACATACCTAGAGACAAGACATCCAACGTACACCCTCTTCACCATTTCTCGTAAAGTTGGAAAACATCTAAATAATCACAAAATAAAAATACCATCGATAAAATCCTATTATGATACTAATTATCCTGAATAGGGTTATAATACTATTTTATTAAAAAAATTCAAATAATTATAAAATAAAAATACTAGTAAAATAATATTTTTTTTTCTTTATGTAATTAAATAAACAATTGCAATAAAATAGTAATCAACCACAAAAATAAGAATAAATAACATCTATAAAAATATCAAAATTTTTATTAAAAAAATCTCATAAAACAAAGATAAAAACCTATAGAATCTAATTTAGATAAAAGACTTTCACTAATTACATTAATAGGTACAAAAAAATCTTACCTTAGATTATTTAAAGGTTATATACATTAATAACATCATAAAAAATTGGATATCAACAAATAAATTTAAATTAAAATAAAAAATTTTAAATCAAATAATCATATCAAAATTAATAAATAAAAAAGATAAATATAGATTAGCTTTATTGTGTTGCAGATTTTTTTTTTTTATAACCCGAGAACCCCTATCCATACCAGTCAGTCAACCCTAACTGATCGAATAGTTTAAACTCGAGGGCTTGTAACCACCTAGACCCGCAACTATAGACCGGATAAATTAAGGGTTATTGACTCCACTACAGTTTGAACCCTGAGCATTATAAGGGTTGGCCAAGACCCTTACTGTTAGGCCAAACCTTAGGGTCGTGTTGCAGAATTTGATAACGTGAGCAATATATTAAATTTTCATCATTATAAGATAGGACTTTCTCTCATCCAATCAGGGCAAAAATCAAGCTGTTTCTTGTTGGTTAACTTTCACGCAGAAAAGGACGAAAAAAATTTATTTTTATTTCTTCAGCCGCAAGACAGCTCTGGAAACCTGGCTTCCCATATCTAATTGCCACAAATATGATATTTATATGATATTTATATTATTTATTGGCCAAAAGGATGTATTTCCACTCAAACTCGGTTAGAAGTATAAAACTTTATTTTTTAGTTTTAAAAAATTTAGACACTTATCTATTAATTATGATTAATGATTAAATTTAATTTTTAATAGTTAAAATTTAATAATTAAAAATAAATTTTTATTTTTTAATAAAAAATTTAAGAATAATAAAATAAATTTTATAAAATAATAAAAAATATAAAATATTATTAAAATAAATTATAAAAAATTTAAAAAAATTATCGTCGTTAATAATATTATCAATAGTAATGGTGGTCAATAAACAAATCAAGAAATTAAAAATGGTTTTTTTATTCCTTTATTGATGATCTCTATCATCGTTAATGTTATCGAAAATAATAGTTACATTTTTAGTTTTCTTTTTTTTATTTTTAATATTTTTTATTTAAATATTATATTATAATTTTGTTATATATTTTTTATAAAGACGATAGTTAAGTTATTTTACTAAAAATGCTCAAAAAAGTTGATGGAAAATAATTAAGGGTGGGTGTTTTGGATTTTAAAAGTTAGAGGGTGAGATTGGTTTCTAAGCAAACCTTGGGTGGGAATAGCCTTCCGCATATTTTATTTGTAAGCTTGACCCCCTTGTACGGGACTCAGTCAACAAGAAACCTGTACAATACCAAGGCTCACAAATGCAAAGTCTCTCATTGGCAAAATCGACCATAATCCAACTAAGATTATTCATAACATAAATATCTTTGCACCTTCAAGCCTTCAACGCAGCCTGGATTGGCTAGAATTTGTTGTCCTTGCCGACTTTTGTTGTGTCAAGACCTCTTCTCTCTATTTTTAGTGGCTAGGTCACAATTACCTGGACCAATCGGCTATGGAAATTGAAAGCATGTTTATTCATGTGGCTAATCTTCGAGGATTTGGCGTAATATTCTTTGATATATGATTGACTAATAAATTTTCCTGCACTAAATTTTGTTTTCCTGATTTTGACAGAATAATTCTCTACCTCTTAATAAGTATGCGTTCTTGACTACCCACAATGCTTTTGCCATTGATGGAGAGCCGTCTCACACGGGAGTTCCTCGACTCACCGTGACAAATCAAGAAGACACTGTCACACAACAACTAAATGTATGACTTTCTCCTTCATAGAATTTTCCTTCCTTGTTAATACTTGACAGTTGATTTGCATGATTACTTTGCAGAATGGAGTTCGAGCTCTTATGTTAGACACATATGATTTCAATGGAGACGTTTGGTTGTGTCACTCATTTGGAGGAAAATGCCATGACTATACTGCATTTGTATGTCAGCTTAACTGCTTCCCTTACACATCTTGAATGTTTAGAAGTTCCTATCCTGAGCATCTTTTTTCTAATTTGTGGCATCTGGTAAAGGAGCCAGCGATAGACGCATTAAAGGAGATTGAAGCATTCATGTCAGCCAACCCCGGAGAAATTGTCACACTGATCCTGGAGGATTATGTTCAAGCCCCAAAAGGACTGACAAACGTCTTCACTGCTGCTGGGTTAATGAAGTACTGGTTTCCAGTATCCAAAATGCCCAATAATGGCGAAGACTGGCCTCTAGTTAGTGACATGGTTGCCAACAACGAGAGATTACTTGTATTCACTTCAGATCAATCTAAAGAAGAAAGCGAAGGTATTGCTTACCAGTGGAGCTACATGGTTGAAAACCAATGTAAGAAACAGCCCAACCAAGCACATATATCTTTGCTTCTTGATTGTGTAAGTTATTAAAAAATATAAATCTCTCCGTCCTTTGCAATTTGCAGATGGAAATGGTGGAATGAAAGATGGGAGCTGCCCAAATAGGGCAGAATCATCTGCACTTAATGACAAGACCAAATCTTTAGTACTGGTAAATTACTTCATGAGTGTTCCCGTGAAGCAAACCACCTGTGTTACGAACTCAGGGAGCCTTATTAACATGCTTCAAACTTGTTATGGCGCGGCTGGAAACAGATGGGCAAACTTTGTTGCTGTTGACTATTACAAGGTATCCATATCTCAACTACATGGATTTCTGCAATAGAGAATTAAGCAAACATGTATTTATGTGCAGAGAAGTGAAGGAGGAGGATCATTTCAGGCCACTGATACTCTGAATGGGAAGCTATTGTGTGGTTGTGATGATATCCATGCATGCATGGTGAGGTTTAAAACTTTCTCAGCCCGATTGAGAACTCTCGAAATTTCCTAATGCTATTTTGTGTTACTTTTTCCTCGTTTGCAGCCAGGATCAACTCCGAAAGCCTGTACTTCTTCATAATCAGCATAAGTGGATATTCTGATATTCCAGATGTTCTAGAGTTTCAAATAATGGTGAAATGGAAATTTAAATTCTTTACAATAAGTTCCTCATTTTGATGACATCAAGAGCAAAAAGAATGTAAATATTATGATTTTAAGGAATCCATTATGTGTGTGTGTGTGTATATATATATATTTGTAGGGGGAGGGATTTTGTATGGAGGTGAATTTGAGGCAAACAAATTTGAGTTTGAATTTATGTTTAATTTGAATAAATTAAATTTGAATTATAATTCTAATTGGATTCAAATTTAAGCAATATATGATAAAAATACAAGCTTAATCAATAAAATTAGGTGAAGCTGTATCAATACCTATAAAACTATATAATTAAAAATCTGTAAACTATGATAATATCAATACCTATGAAATGTGTGTCAGATAACAAAATTAAAAAAATTGTAACAAAATAATAAAAAAAGAAACTTTGTTGCTCTAGAGTAGAATTAAATTAGATTTAGGTTGAACTTGAACAAAAACCGATTTGAATTTGTCACGGTATGTTCTTAACAATTCAAACTTGATTTATTTATAAAAATGAACTCGTCTATAACTTGAACTCAATTTGACCCAGGTTATATTTTAATGCAGGTTATAGTTTAAATTTGAATAATTTAAATTGAATCTAACCCTTATACAAAGGGGAGACATTCAACCTGACGAAGATATCCAAGAATGTTGGGCCGCTAAGTTTTGTATTAGGTGTGTTCTTGACTGGGCCTTTGTTAGCCTACTAGTTAAAAGAATTGGGCTTCACTGAGCCCATAAATGAGTGCAAAACTTTTACTTATCACCCATGGAGAAATCCTCAACACTGTAAAATTTTGCCGTACTTGCAGCCTGGATGGTCTTGAATTCACCATAATCAGCACAAGTGGAGGAAACACAGATTTTGATCTGGGAGAGAAATGCAAATCTTTTATTCTTTTCGAGCTGGGGCCTCCAGAAGCACCCAAATTGGCAATTATAAATATGTGTGTGATTTTGTGTATGAACGTATCGCTGCTTTCTGTCACGATGGTTTGCATGAAAAATGGGCAACAAGAGAAGGAAGATAGAAGTTCAGAAAAATGAAAAAGGGAAGCTGAAACTATCTTTTCATTCTCAAATTTAAGCACTCAAACTCTGATGATCAAGCCGACATATAGGGCCTGACCAGTTCCAGTAGGGCAGGGTGATGACCCTCTTCTTTGTCCATTTCAATTATTGAAACTTGTGCTTCCTCTCATCTACCCTTTTATTCAAGTGGGATTCTGTACAAAAACAAAATAATTCGAATGATGCAACATAAAGGATGGAGTCAAAATTTGAAACGATCTCCGAATCTGAAAATTAGAAAAAGTAAGAACATTCATATGACAGATCATAAAAAAAAGTTCTGAAGAATCCTTTTAATTCATATCCTGCTATAATTGACCCTGATGATTGATATTCATGGTGAAAGCTTTCAAACTTAGGATTAAATTTTGTTTCCAAGTGCTTTTCCATATTATACATTCCCATGAAAAATTATTTTGCTTAATTATTCTACAAGGGTGTGGAGCATGTGATTGAGTAGGTTAGAGGCATCTAACACATGCAGGGGATCTTAAAAACTGGATTAAAAACTATATGTTATAAAAATAATCATATCAGATCTACATGATTAACCTAATATCATCCATTGCTTCGATGTCCCTTCGTGCAAGAATAATGATCATCATGTTATTGGTCTATAATATTACACATTCAAACGTTTTTCCCTATTCTTTTATCACTCTCCTGTACCCCTTTATTCATACTATGGATATCATTTTAAAGTATATATTAAGAAAAATGAAAGAAGACGGATGGATGGTGTGACAAAAGTGTCAGGTACTTGTCAATTGTCTGGTTTGGAAATGGAAGGAAAGGAGGTAAGAGAAAAGGATGATGGCACGAGGGTGCAAAAGGGCATTGGTTTGTTTTCCATAGTTGTGTTGATGGCAAGGTTGAACGGTGGGGGAAGAGCCATAGCCCCACAGAGAGAAGGTCTGATGAATGGATTCTGATTGTGGGGGGAAGCGACCACCGAATCACATGGTTTTGGTGCCCTCTTTTCAACATAAGGGTACCGAATGTGGGCTAAGTGTTAAGAGACTGAAATATACTTAAAAATACAGAGGAAAAACCAGCGCTAAAGACAAGCACTTGTGCATGAAAACAAACGGCGATTGGGACCTTTAACAATTCACACATGGGGGTGGGACTCGTCTCCCTTGTGCGGTGGAGCCTTCTTATAAAGCTAGCTACTCAGAATCTTTCGCTAAATGTTTGTTGGAACCACATGAACTGATAAGCATAACCATAAGCTACAAACCATGCATTCTTCTTCTTTCTTCTTCTTTGTATTAACTCATAGACATGGATGGAAGGTTGAACAAGTTGCTAAAAATTTAAAACTTGATTCTCTAATTACTATCATTAACTACTTAATTATCTTCTTCTTCCTGGTCATCTCTCGCTATTTTTTAAATTATGTGTTGAACCAATGATAATAAATTTGAGTAATGATATTGGAATTGGATGCATAGTTTATAAAAGACTACAAATGAGGAGATTACATTGAATTCAGAAGGAATAAAGTGAGGTGGGAGATTGATTGATATGAATCATAAACTTTATTAGAATGTTTCAAGTTTGACCTTCTGAAAAAGATTTGAGAAAATCAATTATGTAATCTAATATGGTGCATTTGGAAAATTAGGGTAATTCATTTAAATAGCACTTATCTTGAGATATTAAAACATTAAATCAAAGAAAAAAGGTTGTTATATCTAGATATTTACTATATGTTGAGTTTTACAATATTTGACTGGGAGGATATTGGTATTTTACCATATGTAATATGTAAAAGGTCTTATAAAGTTTACCATATGTGATACGGGGCTAACTAATATGGTATTATACAAAATGCACGTGAAGTTCTATTACAATTTTTCAATATGTAATGTACATGACTTTTACTGATATCTCATATTACAAGGGTTTATTGATATTTTTCATCAAGCGCTTATACATAACATGTATAAAATCTCAAATAAAATGGAATATTTTTACACAATTTACCTTTTTTTTTAAATTTTTTTATAATTTATTTATATATTATCATGACAAAATTGATCAAAATGTTGAATGCTATTAGTTCAATTGGATATGAAAGATAATGGACGAGGATAAATAGTAACACAATAACTTATGTTGGTAAAAAGCAAAAGAACTTATGATAATCCTATTAGGCATGATGTGCAAGGGATTGAGTTATTGAGTAATCTTTTATGTATTGAACGTAGGTGCAATATTATCCATATAACAATGTTATGGATAAGTTAGTTACATATAATCACACTACATAACATAGTACAATAATACTATCAATCTAAATCGTCGAAAATAGATAATAGTTATAAATGCAATACATAATATATACTATCAATCAAGATGGTATAAAAACAAATGGTTGGTTATTTGTATCCTAATACACTTAGAGTCTTTATCGGGAAAATATAGTGATTGACCTAATAAAAGACACTCAATAAACTTACAAATGGAGACCCCATCGTCATTTGATGAAGATGTAGATCTATTATGACATATTGTCTCTCCTTTGTGACCATAACACAACATTACAAAGAATGTGTCCTAAATCTTTCCAATAGATAGATTATGCTAGCATTATGAATGTTGTCTACTGATTTCATACAATCTATGAATTCATTGAATCGTAGATGGTGATTGACCATTACAACAAGTTAACTTCTCCACAAACTCAGTATTCATTGTCAAAGTTAACTAGAATGAACACTTGTAGACATAGAGACAATGTCATATTACCTTATCCACTATAGTTCTAGTAGATGAATGTAAAACCAAATGAAAATATGTGAAGTATGGTATGCTACCTTATCAATGACACTCTATAGCCTGAAATATTGGCTTGGATTACTCTTATGAATAAAATCCATAAATAAATAACGTTGAATTGTCCCTAATAGCAATCAATAGTTATCTAACGAATATCAAGAAGATGATAGTTCAATTTTTTAGGGAATCCACTAATTGAAAATTGTTGATGATGATATTTGAAAAAATTAATTAGAAATGATATTTACAAGTAATAAAATTATGTAAAAGACTAGCCTTGTTGTTCAACCATTTCTTATGGTCAATAGCAATGACTAAAAGTCTACTTTGGTTTTACTTGTAAGAAAAAATCAATCTTATTTGCTTGTGTTGGTAGCACTATTATACCAACTAAAAAATGTTACATGCTTCTTCAAATCCAATGTCATTAATAAATCTAATGTTGTGTTTATTCATTATGGTTGAGGTTTCAAGGAATCAATGTATAAGCTTTATGTGAGTAACCTTTCTTCATGTCCCAAAAATGCAACATGCATGGTAACTCAAGGATAATCTTTGAGGAGTTATTTGTGTGTGTCGTCTTAGTTTGTAAAACAATACAAAGGATAATCTTAAATGATAGGTTGTTTTTGTTAAACCCCAATATACTAAATAATGGTTAATCCTAAAAACTTTTTGCAACTTAAAAACTTTTTATCTAAAATCAATTTTATGCAAAAATTAATCAATCAAATATAAAACATATAAACAAAATAAATAGAGAGAGAAGAGATTGCTCAACCCATTTTTGTAAGCAAGTCTCCTACATCCACTCTTTCAAGCATTCATGTTTAAAGTTTTTTCTCTACTATTTTTCAATCCCAAAAGATATAATATTTTTGATCCAAGGGATTTCGTCTTTCACACTAGATTTAATTCAAAGGATTATGTCATTTATAATAGTTTCTTAGGATTTTGTCTAACCATTAGTTTTTACAGGATTGTGCATTTTCACTTTATTACACATAATCGTGCCCTTAAAAGTTGCACGATTATGCATCTTGTATCTTGTTGCATGAATGCTTGCATGACTTACCAATTCATTGTTCCTTTATAAAAGACACTTATGATCATGTTGCCAAGACAAACATAATCGTGTGTCTAGTCAAACCTACAAAATATATAACCTTTTATCCTCTTTGCTATGACCATTTCATATAAAAACAAGTTATATATTTTAATAAAGTTTTTAATCAAATTAAAACATATAAGGGTCCCATAATTTCACATATCTTACATTGTGAAAACAAAATGTCTACCTCAAAATCTTGAAAATGATTTGGTGAATGCTCCTCTTAATCTAGAATGTTGAACATAACAAATACATATAAAATCATATGGTAATCAAATTTGGATGAAAATTCAATAGTCCTTAATCCCATAAAAGCAATAGAATTTGCATAGGGTATTCCTTGCTCATTTTATAAAGTTGTCATCAAATCTTTCAAAGTCCCCACCAAATCCTCAACCTTACTAATTCAACCATCCATCTAACTCATACAAAGCCTTGCCACATGCATTACACATATATGTTGTACACATGTATTACCCATATATGTTGTACACATGTATTACCCATATATGTTGTAAACATGTAAACCTATTATTAACTACTGATTAATTTGATAGCACATGAATCATATACTATTGCTAGTCCATACAACTTCCCTATTATAAGATAATAACAAATCATCATTGTTGTATGGACCACCAATAAACAAAGAAGGTGGATAGTGGTACATGTGAGTTGTCATTTGTCATACCCATAACTTTATGATATTATGATACTAAGAAACTCTCTTCTCTACTGGTGTTGAAACCAACTCCATATTAACATTATCATTTAAATACTTATACATGAGTTATACATATAACATTAATATAGAAATAAAGATATAGGCTCCTAAATAGTAGTTACTTACTATATTCACATCGAATATTGTCTTAATATCATTGTGACAACCTCAACCATATATTACTTTTACCAAAAGTACTATATATATATATATATAATTATTTATAATAATACATGGGAGAAATCCCACACCTACTACTCATCATATGCATATAGACGAAAGCTTTCAAAATTTATGTATATACAAGTAGAAATGTGGTATACTAGAAGGTATCTCATGTATAGATATATATATATGTGAAGATACAATGTATAAGTATATATATATATATATATAATTATATATATATGATGTATACATCATATACATAATAAAAAAAAAAAAAAGCCCATATGAACATGCGAGCCATGCAATACAAATATTACATGGGCCAAAACTGTATTCAGTTCACAACCAATTTGAGCTTTATCTCAGCTTCTAATTTATTGACCTACAAAAGAAAAAAAAAAGGAAGGGGGAATAAGTAATACATCACTCAGTAAGCATTCCTATCTTTCTCTACCATAAACAGGTTTTCTATACTGGGTCATTTTTGTTACTGATTACAAATTTTGTTCTAAATTCGTATATTATACTATTTTAATACTTTATGAGTTAGTTATTCTGAGATATTGTTTCTTCCCATGTAATGTATGTTATGGTATGATTTTTATGTTGAAAACGTGCTCTTTACTAGAAATCATATGCTTACTCTTAGGCCTATTTTTTAAAATTTCTTTTTAAGAACACCACTGTGATTTGAAGATCTTGTAAATAATTATCATTGAAAGTATTTGAAAACATTTACTGTGCTAATCAAACTAATGAATATAGAAATTCGACAACTTGATCAAGTGAGTCCAATCCTACTAAAACTACTAATACACTACCAGCACTCAATTTTTAACAAACTTGGTCAATGACCATGTCCAATTTTTAATAGACGCTGGTTTCCACTTTTTAACGGGTGTGTGTGAACTCACAAGTGCTATTTTATATCTATCCTTAACATGATGTCTAAAACTATCATATATTTTCTACATAAAAACATGCATATGGATGATTTGATCCCTTTTTAAAAAAGTTGGTATGACATATCATGTTATATGATGCTAATCATGCATGATATCTTATTATTTTATCACATAATTGGATTGTATATGTGTTTAAATGACTTGGTAAGTGTAGGATCCGTCGCTACGAGTACCCCTGCTGCTAAATACTGAGGGAGCTTTTTATTAATAATCCAAAAATACAGGTACCCACAATGGGAATCCTACGAAAATACAATACTGATATAGTACAACTGAATACAAAATACATGCGAAAGCTGAAATATATATATTGAAATATGCATGATGTTCTGTACAATGGACCCAATGGCCTTTATCATATATACATATTGTTCCATACACTGTTTTCACGTCTGAATACATAAAACATTTATAATATGACCACACAGGTCCAAAACTGAAAAGTACATACTCAAAATTATGGTATGGGCCCTCTCCCACAAGCCTCGATCTACCCGCTCTTCGGAAACAACACGAACACCTAAAAAGGATGGAAGAAGGAAGGGGATGAGTGATAAAGATCACCCAGTAAGCGCTCCTTACTTCCCTCAAAACCCAAGCAAGCAACATGCAACATCACAAACATACGTGGCCTCGACCCTATTCATATATCTATGCGCTTGCTGGAATCTAAAACTGATTATCTGAGTCTCATTCATTTACTGATATCAATATTATTCATGTCATGATGCGTATGTCATGTCATACTAACTGAAAATACTGATGGATGCATGCATCTGAATATCTCTATGTACCCGAAGGTACCTGTTGTGTTGATCAGACTTGGTGAACACAGGGATTCGACATCCTGGTCATGTGGGCTGAACAGTCTAGCTACTAGCTAGAAAGTTGAGTATATTGTGCTGTACGATCTGACTGGTGTCAGAAGGCTAAATCTGAAATACTATTGAACATTCTGACTGGTGTGAGAAAGCTGAATCCCATAGATGCCCCCTTAAGTTCACCCATACTCTTACTCGTACATCAGAATCTGAATACTGAATACTACTGAATTCAGATTTTTTGATCCTCTATGAAGCTACATGTCATGCTATGGTATGCATATGCAACTTTATTATCTGAATTACTACTTATCTGAAGCATTTTAGCCATTAAATGAGTCTTTCATGCTGTATAAATAAAATTATACTCTTTTTCTGAAAATCAGCTGATGCACGGGCGTGTGGGCAAGGCACACGGGCATGCATGGCTCACACACGGGCGTGCATGTCATGGACACTCGGGCGTATGCCTAGACGCACGGGGCCGTGCACTGGTCGTGCGTCTGACCGTGCAAGCTACTAGAATCTGGGTGTGTTTCATTGAAAATGCTACATACGGTCGTGTCCCTCAGGATACACGGGTGTGTGTCTGTAATTCTACCCATGCACACAGCGTGCACACGGGGGTGTCCCTAGAAAAATAAAGGCATACGATCGTGCCATGCAAGCACACAGTCGTGCCATGCAGGCACACGGTCGTGTGTCTTGTTCTTCAACAAGAACACCGCCTGAAAATTACACGATTCTCATACCAATTCACAATCAACTTCAATTTTACTTCAAACACACATTCCCAACACCTCAAATAACATAATTCAGGCCTCAAATGCAACATGCATCAATCATCAATGAATTCACCATGGAAACACCTCCATTCTCTCACTAAACATATTCAAACTTGCATGCATGGATTCAAGGATAGCGATTTCATCAATTCACGCCACAATCATCATCAAATAAGCATGCACAAACTCATCAACATGTCAAGCAACAAAATCCATCAAGGCAAGCTGGGAAAACTTAAGGGAAAGGTAAGCGAACACTTACCTCGCGCCATTGCTTCTGGAAGCTTTTCTATCAAACTATTCTTTTGGCTCTCTCATCGGATTGGGAGCTACTTGCTGTGGAATCTCCTCTCTAAGGTTGGGAGGAGTTGCTGCTGAAAAGAGGAATGAAGAATGGATGAAGTGGGTGAGAAAAATGGCATAAAACACTCGGCTCACTTATATACTAGCCACTTGCACGGGCGTGCACAAGGGAAAATGAGCATTACTTATTTTTCGCTCATTCGCATGATCGAATCCTTCTGAAAGGATTCACACGAAAGCCACACAGACTCTGGAAACTTACTAACTCATCACTGAACTCATCTAGACTCCCAATCTATATCTGGATTTCATTTCTAACCCTAAAATTCTTCTCCTAAGGGCTTTCTGAATCTATAATGCTACAGTAAGACTCTACCTTTCATTCTAAACTTTTTGGGAATTTTGCATAACACATGGTCATGTAGTATGAAATGTATGATAATGCATTAGAGATGCATGGTCATATGTGAAGTTGTGTGTAAAGTCGTGTTAGTTTATGTAATTTTCTGGCTAAACTTTGGTTTGTAACACAGTTGTGTAAAAAGGGACACATGGTCATGCAGGACTAGCACATGATCATGTTCTCTGCATACACAGGCTTACAAACAGCTTTTAAGCACTACAATACTCAGTTCGGATGATTCTACTAAAAAGGAGTGGGCACACAACCATGACCCCTTAGAGCAAGGTCATGCTCCCAAGCCTTTTAAAGCACACAAGCAATCTCACACGATCGCGGTATCATAAAAACCTGCGATTGCACGGGCATGTGTTAACTAGCATATAGTCATGTATCCTACTCTATTTCTATGATATCATGTTAGGAAACTCTAAAACCATGCCAAAATCAACCAAATACACTTTTAAACTCAATTAATCAACTTTAAAACTTTCACACATTACTCATACACATATTTATTTCATTCATAAACTCAGAGCTCATATCTGAACACATTGAAAACCTTTAAAATCGATACATGAATTTATATACATATATATATATATATATATATATATATATATATATATATGTATATGTATGTATGTATGTATGTATACACATACTTTCCAAACAGACACTTCATGCGTTAATCTTTTATTCCACTACTTTAAATCACTCATACAAGTCTCACAAACACGAAACATACAACCATCATCATCAAAATACATCATAGCGGGGAAAACATGCTATGAAATAGAAAACAGAGGTAAAAAACACTTTCTTAATGGCTATGGAATAGTTTATCTGTCTCTAGTCAGTGCTCTCTCCTTAGATGGATGAGTGATTGTTGGGTGCTTTTCCTCTCTTGCTAAATTAGGGTTCATTGGAATAGGAAAGGAAATTTGGGTAAAACTTGGTCAAGTTTATTTGAAAAATTCGAGAAAGCTTAAATATAAATATAACGACACTAAGACGCACGATCGTGTGTCTCTTGGACACACAGTCATGCTCTTGTGGAAATCTCATATTTCTAGTTCTTTTTCATGCTAAGCATGAAATAGTCTTCCAAGAAGACTCATGCACAGACCACACACGCCTCTAAATGACTATTTTACCTATAAACTCACTTAGCTCTACTTTTTATTCTAAAATCTCTCTTTAACCCCAATTTTCAACCTAAAAGAACAATTCTAATCTCGGAATGTTATAATCATCCCTTTTTATGATGTTTTTGGTCCTCCATTTGCGCATTTGGGAGAAAACTAATAATGACTTTAATTCCACCCAATATTCTAAACTATCGAATGTCTCATATATCTTACCTTGTAATGTTAAAGTTAATTTTGTTAGACACTATAATTAATAATAAAGAGTCCATATGATTTTATATTAATAGAGATATGAGACTATAGGATTTCGTTCGGGGATCTTTCCTTTTTTTTTGGTGATGTATAAAAATTCTTTAGACTTCATGTTTATCACATCTCTTATGGATTTGTTGGTCCTTTTTCTAAATTTGAACATCTTATAGGTATTTGTTAAATCCATAAGGTGATTGACAAGAAAAAGAACTTCTTTATTGATGATCATCTAATTATCAATACCGATAAATCCAATATGTAGACAATAAAATAAAGTTAGCTTAACTATATCAACATTGTTCTCCCTACATGTTTAGGCCCTAATGACAGACCTCAAGTCACCATAGCTTACTAGTATCTTATTTCCAAAATATGTTTACCATATTTTGTGTTAATGAAATTAAGAGGTAATTTTGCATATTGGTGTGTTGATTAAATCATAAGCCAATCATTAGGACAAATTTGAACATGTTGAATCAAATGTCAACACCATTAAGTTAAAACCAAAACTCATTATTAGAGTTCCTCCTTTTAGTCTCTCACAGAAATATTAAATGTGCATGTGTGCCACTAAATCAAAACACTTCCAAGTCTAACAATGCCACAAATTACATATATCTAAAAAGTTTCTTTTGATGGTCATTAAAGTTTGTGTGAATCTTCTCCATGCGTATTGGTACTCTCTTATTGCAACTTATGTTTTAAAGTAGTGAGAAGTTGAGAACTTCTCTACCACTCCAGAATATAGTATGACTAAACTTTATTGTTTTTTTTTTTTTTTTTTTGTACAATACAATATTTTGTAATAAAAATCAATCAATTTGGTTAATTCTAGTAATATTTGCACATAATTCAACTTGCATGAAAAAAATAGTATAAAAGTTAATAAAATTTTGAAAATTTTCACTTGATCTAATATTTCACACATGGTGAGAACACCATACATACCTGGCTAAAAGAAAATTCCTTTAACCCTAGATTTCACACATACTATATATACCATGTACACCCAATTATGTGTATTGTAGATACTATAATTCATGCATGACAAAATTTTAATGACACCCCTATATGTATTATACATACCAATAATTCACAAATGGCAAAAATTCAATTGTGACAAGATTTTAATTACCCCCTCCACTATGTGTTATGCATACCTATTATTAATGAATGGTAAAAAATCAATAACCTTACACTATATGTATTCTTCAATCATAATACATATGCATATAAGTCAACAATAAAATAATTAATTCAATCTAGATTCCAATAAATCCCAAAATTGAAAACCCTTAAACTTATATTTATAATATCTTTATTATTAATACACATACATAGATGTCAAATATTATGACATTAGCAATTGTGGGATTGAGAATCTTATCTTTGGAAAATGTTCTCTCAACCTCTCTTTGAGTAAACTGTCTAGGGCAAACGACATAATAGCCCTAAATCTAGATATCAAGTCATTTCTAGCCTTGGCATGAGTAAGCTCGTTGCTTATCTGTTTTTCTCAAGATCCTGCAAATAAGAAATTACAAAGTAATACTAAGTTTTATACAAGATTCGAAGAGTTAAGTAGTTGAGTAACAAAAGAATCACACTTTAAAGGACCTTGTCGCTTGAATTATGATTAAATATAGATATTAGTATATTAGTTATATCTAATTAGTTCATATTATCTAATTTTAAAAACTTTCAAACATACCCTAAATCTAATAATCTTGACGAATTCAACATCCATCTTGATAATCCTTTCTTATCTTCCATATGGGTTCATCTAAATTTGTATTAATTTTTTTTTTTTGGTAAATAAATTTGTATTAATTTTGTAAAACTCTAATATTGACTACATGCCTATCACAATTTTTTATGAGCCTTATAAAATCGGCTATTTCTTCATTGAGCCAATAACCATATGTGCATTATTCAAATGGCTATGAATTAATTGGATTCAGACTCTCCAATCTTTGACCACTAATTTGTATATATATATTTTCTACTTTTTAAAGTAATTTTATAAGGCCAAAGCCGAATCAATTCAATCTAATCTAAATCCAATACCAGAAAAGTCCACAGTTTTCATTGTAGTAAACGATTCAAAAATGATAAAAATTATTTAATTAGAAGATCCGGAAATGGGAACGAGAGAAAAAGGTTATGGGAACGAGAGAAAAAGGAATGGATAGTTGGGAAAGAGACAAAAGAAAACAAAAACAGATGCACGTGGACAGGACTAACCACACGTGCACTCAATCATCTGCAAAGATGTCAGCAGCTTACAGACAAACTATCTCCCTCTGTCACTCTGCTCAGTTCATCCCTCCTTCATTTTCTTGGATTTCATCCAAATATTCTATTCTGAAAAATTGAATTTCCTCGACGCAACCTCTTATAAATTCTCCCCATTTCCTCTATTTCAACGAACTCATCCAATGCCACGTAAACTTATCCTAATTATTGAAATATGTATAGAGAGAGAGAGAGAGATATATATATATATATATGTATAGAGATATATATATATATATATATATATATCTTCAAAGCACCAATCAAATAGATAGGTCACTTCACACGTGTGTCTGACTGTGAGAGAGAGAGAGAGAGAGAGAGAGAGGAAGAGATATCAATAATTAGGTTAGAGAATGAGATTGAGAGGTACCAAATTGTAGCAGGAAGGAATATAAAAAAAGCACAAAGAAACAAAAAAGAGGCCCTCGTGCAACCTGGACATCTTAAATGTACATCACAACTTTATTATATAAATAAAATAAATCATTTAAAAGTTGTACACTATATTATTCATGACTCCACATTTTGAAAATTTCTAGGTGGCTTAAAGCATTCGCCCCCTCTAAAATTCATCCCCATATTATTGCCCTCCTCACTTTCTCTCATTTATTACTTATTTTACATATGATTTTCAATCTTCTTTCATGAAGAAATTAGTCTGAACTGATATTATTGAGTGCATGGAAAAGGCAAAGGTTTATGGGATGGGGGCTCTTATAATTATGAGAAAAGAGAAAGGGAATGGGAATACTGTATGTGTATAAGTCAAATCCCTTTCTGAGGATCTGGTCATGGATTCACACTTTACTCAAGTCTCAAGCCAAGCCAACTCTAGTGCCCAGAAGAGGACAAGGAATCAAAATCGGGGGCACAAGTCAAGAACAAAATGAGAGTAAAGAGAAAGAAAAAAAAAATAATAATAAATGAAAAAAGATGAAGATTATGATGAATTGTTGAAGAAATTTAGTTTGCGGGACAAAGCTGTTGCTGTCTTTCTCTATCTCATTCTCAATCTGAATATTGCATTGCAATAATATGTTGATTAGACTGATGAACGTGTACACCTACTGTACGGTTGAGCCGCCCCAACCCCCCAAAGATATCGCCATTTTGCTTTGTTAGATTCATTAACCCCACAATCCAGGGCCTCTCTTCTTCTCTACTGCTGCTGCTTGTGCTTCATCTTCCATACATTTTATATTGACTGGCTTCTGTTTTGTGAATGGTTAGCTGCCCTTTTCACATATCTTTCATTTCTTCTGATCATGCATAAGGTTTACAAAATGTAATTCTCCTATAGTGAGATGATTTGTTAGCCAACTCTTGTCTCCTGGTTTAGGGTTTTTTTAAATTATGGATTAACATTTAAGATCAGCAACAACATTACACATGTGATAATATTGGATTATATTGCACTGTCTCAAGGATATCCCAAAATTTTCTTCCCAAATAATAATAAAAATATATGGTTTAATGACACCGTAGCTGCATGTATTTTTTATTAAAAATAGTATGAAAAAATTTGGATCTAGTGATTGACTCTATAATCACTGCATTGGTAATTAAAAAGTTTGATCTTAATATTCTTCAATAGAGTTTAAATCCATGTCCTCTTCGGTGTTTAGGTACCTTATTTTTTCCTATAGGGTTTGATCTTGAACAATGATCCATTTATATCCTTTACGAAAAATTTTTGTTATATGCATTTCATTTGAGCTACTTGGATTCGAATTTTAGTTTGAATCAAATACGTTAAATTTGAGTCAATGATTGAATTTATTTTCATAAAATGAGTTAAATTCAAACTGATCCAATACATTTATATTTTAATTGGTTCGGATAAAAATTTATAATAAAATTATTTTTAAATTGAATTAAAGTTTTAATTTGTTAATATCAAATCAATCTTAAATCTATATTTTTAAATTTAAATTAATCTTGGGTTATGTTTTATTTGAATCAATTTTATCAAATTCTTTAAAAGACGTTAAAATTATAAAATTTAGTATTAATATATTTTATCTAAAGGATAAGCTATCCCTCTTGTATTATAACATATTACTTACCAACTTGTAATGGTGTGACAATGATTAGAAATTCTTTTATTATAATGAAACTTTATGCTAAATTAATTTAATTATTCAAAGTTTGTAAATAATAAACATTGAAAAAATTAACATAAAAACATTAAAAAGTTTGTAAATAATTTAATCACTATGCATTGAGCTGCAATTGTTTGAGTTTTTCCAACAGGATCTTGAAGAAAGTGATCTTCTTTCTCTTACAGCTTTACAGACTGCATTGAGTTGTATTTCTTCCTGTACTGCTCCAACCAGAAATTTAAATATTTCTGGACCATTTTCTGCACTCATTTCTATGCACTTCCACCCTTTAAAATTTATCTTTTGTTGCTATGCTTCAAGCTCCATCCCTCAATCTAACAATGGAAACAATATACAAAGTTTAAGCTATCAATTCCTTATTTTATTCGATAGAAAATGATTGAGATAATGCCTTCATCTAAAATTTATGGGTTCAATATGATTGATAATTTAAAAACTAATTAATTATCTTTCTAATAAATAAGAAAAAAATTTAAAAAAATCAAAAAAATTATAAAATATTAATTTGAGTTAAATTGCTCGTAAAATTAAAGGGTTGGATTAAAATTTCTCTGTAAAGAATTACACTTTTGTGTCTTACATGGGTGTTTTATCGAAATCCTTCTACAAAACTTTTAATCTATAAAACAAACCACTTTAAAAATTTATGTGTGCAACTGAGAGGAGAAGAGAATCTTGTTTGAAATTGAACAATCTGATTAATCTTAAAATGGCCGCAAATTTCGGGGTTTAAAGCAAGTTTAGGTGGTTATGGCAATTTTTTTTCCAATTAAGTGGAGCAAAAAGGAGAAGGCTTTTTCCATAAACATACTAAAACAAAACTCCAAATGTTGTATGCTGTTAAGTCAAATGATGTGATTAGCAGAAGCTAATCCAATTAATCATTGGAGTTTAATCAGATTAAAGATGGAAGAAATCAATAAAACAAGTCTCTTCTTCCATGAATGTGATTGAGAACAAGTGGGTGGAAATGGGGAATCTAGTTCCATGGTGTAGTTTGAGAAGAAACAGTCCAAGAAGTCAATAGCATAGCCAGAATCGTGCATTTCTAGGAATCATAATTCACAGTCCTCGGCTACAAACTGCGAGAAAGAGGCAGTCCTCCTGTTCAGTTAAGTTAGAACTGAAATTTTCTCTCTCTCTCTCTCACTCTGTCTCTCTCTTTGCTTATTCACATGGTAACCAAGAGGGTGTCTTTTAGTAATTCCTTGAGGGCAGATCTTGTTAACAGACATGTGAAGGCCGGGAAATTGTATTGCTTTTTTGTTAGGTCCAATAGGGTGGAGTGCATGTGCTTCTTCACAGATCCCTTTTAACTCATTTCTTAATTAATCACTTCCGTTCTTAAACAAATCATATAATGCCCAAATCATCATTTTTCTTGTGAAAACAATTCGTGGCTAACATCTTGAAGAATGAGTTGGTTTGAATCATTAATTTTGGTTTTACAGATATTAGTTAAATGATCTCTGTTGTCGTGCTTTGAGTCAAAGCAGAAGCAGTTGGGTGGGTAAGTAAATTTACTTGGTTAAAAACTGTTTATCGTACTACGATACAAGCCAGTTTTTGTCCTTTAAACGTCTGAGTGTGCCCTTATTACATTACTTGAGGTCCTAGAGTAGGGTCCCTTCCTACTGGGGCGCATGGTTTGGAATTATGTGTGGCTTCTCTCTCGTTCTCTTTTTACATTTGGGTAGTTTGAAGGGGTCCTATAGTAGGGTCCCTTCCTAGTAGGGCGCATGCTTTGGAATTATGTTTGGCTTCTCTCTCCCTCTTTTTACATTTGGGTAGTTCAAAGGGGGCTCTATGGCTATATATGTGTATACTTTCTGGCCAAGTTAGAGCTAGGACACAAGCCCATACCATTTCCTGTTGTCTGTGTATTGGCTTTCTCTGCAGTAAAAACTTCTTCTTGGGAGCATCAATGGCCGTTTTCATGGTGATTCTTGCTTTCATCTTCATCATGCTTTCTACTTGCACTGCTTTGTTGAAGGGGAATGAGCTCAGATACAGAAAGAAAGGTCTTCCTCCAGGTACAATGGGTTGGCCTGTTTTTGGTGAGACCACTGAGTTTCTTAAACAAGGTCCAAACTTCATGAAAAACCAGAGAGCAAGGTGATTGTTTCTCATGTATTCTGTTATTGTTTTAGATTCTTCTTTCTAGCAGAGCCCCCCTGTTTCAGCTTAAGCATACTTTTGGGATGTCATTTAGACAAACATGGAGGGTCTTCTTGTAAATTTGACTTAAAAGTCTGTATGTATTGTTTTCCATTTATCTTATTATGGTATTGGTTACTTAAAATAGTTGTTTTTACATGAACCATTTTCTTCACAGGTATGGCAGTGTTTTCAAATCCCACATTCTGGGTTGTCCTACCATTGTGTCAATGGATCCAGAGCTGAACCGATACATCTTAATGAATGAATCAAAAGGTCTTGTTCCTGGCTACCCTCAATCCATGCTTGACATCTTGGGCAAATGTAACATTGCAGCCGTTCATGGGTCCAAGCACAAATATATGAGAGGAGCATTACTTGCTCTCATCAGTCCCACCATGATCCAAGACCAACTTTTGCCAAAAATCGATGCCTTCATGAGAACCCATCTCATCCATTGGGATAACAATATCGTTAACTTACAAGATAGAACCAAGGAGGTTAGTTTAATAATAGAAAACATTGAAAGTTTTGTTCTTTTTTCCCTGTGCTTTTATTCTCATTTTTTTCTTCTCTTTTGGCACAGATGGCTCTTCTTTCTTCTCTTAAGCAAATTGCCAGTGCAGAATCTGGCTTAATATCTCAGAAATTCATGCCTGAGTTCTTTAAGTTGGTTTTAGGCACTCTGTCATTGCCAATAGACCTGCCTGGCACAAAATATCGTCAAGGTTTAAATGTAAGTTATCAGAAGTTTTCTCATTTCTATTTTTGGTATTTCATATAAAGCTTTGGATTTATCTGCAATAATTTTCTGATACTCTTCGGGGTTTGTTTTCACAGGCAAGGAAAAATATTGTATCCATGTTGAGACAACTAATAGAACAGAGAAGAGTTTCTCAAGAAACCCACCGAGACATGCTTGGTTGCCTTATGAGAAATGAAAATAAATACAAATTAAGTGATGAAGAGATTATAGATCAAATAATTACTATTTTGTACTCTGGTTATGAGACTGTGTCCACTACTTCAATGATGGCTGTCAAGTATCTCCACGATCATCCAAGAGTCCTTCAAGAGTTAAGAGTAAGCTTAATGACAATCTTTATTTGTTGAAAATGTTGCATTTCTGGTCTGCCTGACTAATTTTATGAACTTTTTTTTTTTTTTTTGCAGAAAGAACATTTGGCAATCAGAGAAAGGAAAAGGCCAGAGGACCCAATTGAATGGAATGATCTTAAATCAATGAGATTCACTAGAGCAGTAAGAAAACTGTTTTCCCGTTTTCCCTTTGAATGTATAGCAAAAAGATTATTACTTATTCTTTCTGTAAAATATATTTACCATACTCTTTAATTTTTACATGCAGGTGATCTTTGAGACCTCAAGATTAGCTACAATAGTTAATGGGGTTCTGAGGAAAACTACAAAAGAAATGGAACTTAATGGTGAGTCTAGCGAGCTCTTTCAGCATTTTTGGGTTCAAGAAGTTGTCTTGCTGCTATTTTTAGAGATTTTTGAACAAAAATAACATGGATTTACAGCATATCATTCATGGATATAAGATCATTCTTCAAAGTGGACCGCACTCTATCATGATTTACTTGTCATACCTACCAATCCAGCTGGACCATTCCATTGATGACCCACTTCTTGTTTAAATGATTTTTGACAAGATATGGAGCTTTTGAAGAAAAGAAAGTAAAATTATAGGACTCATGCACTTAAGACACAACATTAAGCTTCTATTTTATAAAATAACAGTTTGCCTTCTTTGTTTTTCCAGGATATGTCATTCCAGAGGGATGGAGAATTTATGTTTATACAAGAGAGATTAACTATGACCCTTACATATATTCAGATCCATTAGCCTTCAACCCTTGGAGATGGCTGGTTGGTGTCCAAATAATTACATATGACAGAAGCCTAAATTCTCCATCAAAGTGATCAAGTTTGTTATGTTGATAATGCAGGAAAGGAGTCTCGAGTCTCAAAACTATTTGTTTATTTTTGGTGGGGGCACCAGACAGTGTCCTGGAAAAGAACTTGGAATAGCAGAAATTTCAACTTTCCTGCACTACTTTGTAACTAGATACAGGTAAGAAACATGATTCTAGCTGATGAAACTTGATTGCGATATAGCAGCTGATGTAAATTCTGATGTGATTGCAGGTGGAATGAAGTTGGAGGAGATAAACTGATGAAGTTTCCAAGGGTTGAAGCTCCAAATGGACTACACATTAGAGTCTCATCTTACTGACTAACCTGTTTATGTATATACCGCATAGAGATTGTAACATATATGATAATGTTCTAACAGGCCATTGAATTCAATCTGAATTTGTTCCCAATATGAGAAACAAAGTTGCAACTGTAGATATGGATTGCCTTGTAGAACACTACTAGCCCAGCAACCAACTGGTCTGGAAGGCCTTAAGTCCAACCCCTAGCCCACAAAAAGCCTTTCTGTCTCTTCCTTCGCATTAACGAGGTGGACTAGAATCTCGAGGAATTAAATAGATTTATTAAATGGTAAACTTTAATGTCTGAGTGCGATTTCAGGATTCTGACACGCGAAAGCTGATGATAAAGCCATTTTCTTTCAGAGACTGCCCCTGTCCAGGCTTCTAAAGTTGGATTGGATCTCAACTATAATAGCACCTGTCCAAGCTTCTAAAGATTTTTGTTGAGATTTGACTCAAAATCCAGGAGGCCTTGTTGGGGTGATATGATATATATATGTCTTAAATTAATAAAAATAAAAAAAGTTTATACCTTTTTCTTCTCTGACAATTTTTTTTATATATATAGAGAGAGAGAGAGGATTACAAAACTTACTGAAATCATCATATTATTTATATTTTTAAAATACTTTTGTTAAACATACACAGATTTACAATATTTACAAAATTGAATTATCAAATTGTTTTGAAAATATCAACTATAAATTTTAAATTGATTTATGAATTAAACATGAACTAATAACATATGTTCATAGTTTTAATACAAGACAAGTTATCTAATAAGCATATTTTTAATCTTTCGTACCTGACCACTATTTTGAAATCCTATCTTAATGTCTAAATTTTCTAATTTTTTGCTTTTTGAATTTTAACTTGTCTTATCTTAATATTCTTATTTCTTTTCTTTATATCTTTTAGATTTGATACGAAAATAGTTCATATCCCTTTAAAGCAAGGAGAAGCAAGTATATTTCACTCCAATTCCATGGAATCACCATCTTTAAAACAAGGTAAAGCATGGACAAATCAAGTTTTGCGACCTGTATGGCCTCTTAAGGTCTTTAAAACTACGTTAATTCAAACTGGAAAGATCAAACATGCAAATTGGAGCCATAAGAGATCAAGAAGGAAAACAAAATGCAAAGGGCAATAGGTCGAGTTGCAGCATGATGTCACGAAGTGCAGACGACATATGGCGCTTACCTGCACGTTGCAGCCTAGCGTCGCAACGCTTTGCTTTTGTTTTGCACCACACATGTGCACATGCTCACATGTTACAGCTTGGCACTGTAGCGTCTTGCTTCTATTTCGCGTAACACATGGGCATGTACACTTGGGTGCCACAGTGTGCCTCATGATGAGCCTGCAATAATTTTTATTTTTTTAATTTTTCTTCTCTTGTAATTTGACCCTTTTGTATTTTGATATTTTATGTTACCTTTTTATAGTTATTTTGGTCATTTAATATGTTTTGTAAAGTCTATAAAATGTTACTCTTTCTTCGTAAAAGTTAGGTTTGCTGAATTAAAATTTGAGAGTTATCTCGTGGTTCTATGAAGCTTGTTGGCTAATGTGAATTATCTTTTTTCCTTTATTTAAGCCTTTACAAGATAAGCTTGGTGGTGGGATTAGAATCATGAGGGTGGAGAGATTCCTTTAAACTTTCTTCTAATTTTTTGTAAGCTTGATTAAACACTTAAGTGGGTGGAAATCTTCCTTTAAACTTAAGTGCTCGTTCTTGCCTTTATCCAAATTTGTAACAAGGAAAATATGGTGGTGATCTTTGAGTCAAGTTGGTGGTTTACCTTTAGACTTGATTCACTTCTTTCTTGCTACCCTTATCAAGTAAGTTACTACATACTTGAGTTGTGAATTAAACTCTAATATTTTTGTCTTTTTTTGGTGTTGAATGAGAGATAAATCCGTGGTTGAAAGTTGGAAATGAAAATGCTTAGTTCTAGAATGAATATTGCTTGAATTCTTGCATGAAATAACAAGATTTTGATGCTAGAATTAGGCTAGATTTTTGGATTAGTTTGAAGGATTAAGGTTCACCACTTTTTAGATCAAAATGTTATCTTAAATCTTTTCTCTTAATCATAGATGTTATGCCTTGTATGTTATACTAAAACTATGTTGAAAACATAACTTAATCCAAAGGATCTTATTTCTTAAAACTTTCTTAAAAACTTTATTATTTGATTTGAAGATTTCATCTCAAAGTTCATCTTGTTTGATTTGAAGATCTTAACATGAAAATCTTTCTTAACTTGTTATAAATCATCATAAAAACATTTATCTTGATCAAACTAATGGAACACAGAAATTTGACACTTTAACCATGTAAATTCAATCTAATCCTACCCAATACACGACTAGCTCTTAATTTTTTACGAGTTTTGTCTGAAGGCAATGTCTAATTTCTAACAAATGTTGGTTTCTCAATTTCTAAATGACATGTGAACTCACAAATACTCCCTTGAGTCCACTCTTAAAAAAAATATTTAAAACATCGATTTTATAACCTTTCTAAAAATATGCATATTTGACCGGAAAATCATAAAAACATGTAAAACATGTTTCTTATTTTCTTAAAACGTTTCTTTGGCATGTCATATCATAAACTGCAAATTTTGCTTATCTTAATTCTTACATTATTATTAAGTTTATGGCTTAATAATATTATTCTTAATTTCTTAATAACTTATATTTTAAATTCCTATTTCTTAAGGTTTGATGTTTTATTTCTTAATTTTCATAATTCATAAAATACTTAATTTCTTAATATATCTATTCTTAATTTTCTTAAAGTATTACTCCTTAAATTGATGTTTTGCATTTACTACAAGATCGTGCACCATAAAGTTGAACGAGTGTGACCCTCCTAAATTCCACACTACACATGGAATTAACATGTATACATAATCATGACTAAATATTTCAAAGTTGTGCCACTAAAAAGACTTTTGTCATACTGTACGATCGTATATGCATAACATACATAACCTTGATGTTGCAGATACAATTGCATAGTCATGTGTCATCACATACATGGTCATGCACTGTGCTTTGCACATTCGGATTGGAGACAAACGGTGGAATGCAAGTGAAAAATATTATTTGCTCCTCAATGTTTTAGGGATGACTAAGGTGAAAGATGTTATTCATACTATTAAGAAGAGAAACATTGTCTTTTGACCTAACTAGGGTGGTAACATGTGATTTACTCCTTAAACTAATGGTAAATTAAAACAACTACTTCAATTCAATGAATTGGCAAGAAGATGAAAATCCTTCCTTTGACCAAGAGTTAGTGAGAAGGAAGAAATTGACCAAAATTTAGGACCCTTATAACATACTTAAAGGGGGCGCACACACCAATAAAAAAAATTAATTTAATCTTCTTACAACAAAAGCAGCCAAATGGACCCTAATAAATAAATGCCAAAAAGATTACCACCAACCTTAGGGCAATGACTATTACACTCCAAGAGATGAATAAAATGTAATATATTAATATGGATCAGAGTTTTAATATTTTTAAGAATTTAAGTACTAAATTTTTTAATTTAATAAAAATATATTAATATTTAGACATTTATAGTAAGTATTAATGAAATTATTTCTGATAAAGCCAAATAAAATTTTTTAAATGAGGTGAATGAGGGTAGAAAATTATCTTTTTAAAAATTAAAGGGTAAACAATAAATTTACTAAACCTTGGGTGGGAATGAAAATTAAAATAATAAAAAGCAGTTTCTTTTGGAACAAAAATAGTGAAAAGTTTCACTGTTCAGTCTTCATACCTTGAAGCACGGCTTCGTAGGATTGAAGAAGTCTGCCATTACTACAACGCCACGAAACCCAAAAACGTCTCCTTCTTTCCCCTTCACTCGTGCCGCTCATCTCGCTTCTCACGTGCCACCTCTTGACTCTCTCTACTCTATATAATATCACATTGCGTTTGCAATTCCAGCTGCAATCATTTCGTCGTTTCTTGGTTTTTTTTTTTTTTCTTTCAATTCAGTTACTGGTAAAAATGATGGCCCCATTGGAGTGTGCCACTGCAGCTGAAACAGCTGCCGTTCCTAGGGGAGCTCCTCTGTTGAAAGACGAGTTAGATATTGTGATACCGACCATCAGGAACCTTGATTTCTTGGAGATGTGGAGGCCTTTTTTTCAGCCTTACCATCTTATTATTGTTCAAGATGGTGACCCTTCAAAGACCATCAAGGTTCCTGATGGTTTTGACTATGAACTTTATAATCGTAATGATATTAACAAGATTCTGGGGCCTAAGGCCTCGTGCATTTCCTTTAAGGACTCTGCTTGTAGGTGCTTTGGGTACATGATCTCCAAGAAGAAGTATATATACACTATCGATGATGATTGCTTTGTAAGTTGTTTCATCTATGTGCTTTTGGCTGCTGGGGTTTTTATCTTGGGGCTAAAGTTTGGATCTTTTAGAGAAACTTTAATTCTTTATAGGTTGATTTTTATGGATTTTTTCTTTTAATGTTCTAGTCTAGGTTAGATCCATTTTGGTAAAGCAAATGCAGGTTCAAAATAACAAGATTTGCGAGTTTTAAAGATTTAGATTTGATTATGTGCACTGAAAATTTCATGTTGCTGCCTTCATGATTTGGCTTGATATTTGTGGATGTTTTTGTCCTTAATTTTTCATGTATTAGATTTTGTCAACCTGAGCGAACAATTTCTTGCTTTGGCCAGAGTCTCATTATTATGAGTAGTGTTGCATTTATATGATTTGTGATCACCTGAGTCTCAAGCAATCTTTCCATGTTAAAGCACACGGCACGTCATGTTATGTGCAGTCGTTAATTACAAATAATTGATTAAAAGTGTTAGATATTAAATTTTGAGTGATTATGTCAGTTTGTTATATCATATTTATTAGCCTCTAGCATTTACATTTTGGTCGCCACCTTTGGATGGTCAAGAGATGAGACATCCCAATGTATCCATGGATGTTGCATATTGTCGAACACATTGTCAAATGATTTTGAATCTTGTTTTATTCTTTCTTATTGGTTTTGTTCATATTTAATCCCTGTAGAATCAGGTAACTAATATTTTAAGGGTATTTTAGTTTAATATTCTCATATTTTCAACCAGATGATTGTGTTTGGTGAACGATGGATAACTTCCATTAATTCATTTCTGGTACTCTTTTGATAATTAGGTTGCGAAAGATCCAACTGGCAAACCACAAAATGCACTTGAACAGCACATCAATAATCTTCTCTCCCCTTCAACACCATATTTCTTTAACACTCTGTATGATCCCTTTAGACAAGGTGCAGATTTTGTCCGTGGATACCCTTTCAGTCTCCGCGAGGGTGTGCCAACTGCTGTTTCTCATGGCCTCTGGCTCAACATTCCTGACTATGATGCACCTACACAGCTAGTGAAGCCTGTGGAGAGGAACGCGAGGTATGTGATTGCTTTATGTGCAAGAAAACTTAAAATTCAGTTGAAGTAGTCTCAATATTATGCTTATTACACTTACAATTAACCAGGTTTGTGGACATGGTTTTGACCATTCCTAAGGGCACCTTGTTCCCCATGTGTGGTATGAATTTGGCTTTTGATCGTGATCTCATTGGCCCTGCAATGTATTTTGGTCTCATGGGCGATGGGCAACCAATTGGACGCTACGATGATATGTGGGCTGGCTGGTGTGTCAAGGTTTGTTGCATTCATCTTTTCTCTCAATTATTATGGACAATAACCTCAGATTCTTTGCAGCTTCTGAGCTAGATTTCAAGTTTGTGAAGTCACAAGTGATTAACCAGCTTCATATTTTGATTGCATAGGTGATATGTGACCATCTGGGATTGGGAGTCAAGACTGGTCTGCCTTATATCTTTCACAGCAAAGCAAGTAATCCCTTCGTGAACCTAAGGAAGGAATACAAGGGCATTTTCTGGCAGGAAGAAATCATCCCATTCTTCCAAGCTGTTTCCCTTCCGAAAGATTGCACCACTGTGCAGAAATGCTACATTGAACTGTCAAAGCAGGTGAAGGAAAAGCTTAGCAAGGTTGATCCATACTTTGACAAGCTAGCTGATGCCATGGTCACATGGATTGAAGCTTGGGATGAGCTTAACCAGCCAGCTTCCGGTGAGGCCAATGGCAAAAGGAAGTAGAAAATTTTTTATTACCAGCAAACGACATTATAATTTTTCCTGCACTTACGATGTGGCTTTAGTTTTTAGTCGCTGCTGTATTTGTTGTCTTTGTTTCTTTATTTCATGCTATGAACTCATAGAAATAAATTTTATATTTCGAGTTACCCTTGAATTTGATTCTTGGTTTGTCAATTATGTTTGAATTTCAAGTTTGAACAGAAAATAGAAAAGAAGAAGGCTAATTGATCCCAAACACGGGCTTATTTGTCATTAGCTTGCCACTACTAATTTCAGGAAAAGCTAGGCTTGTCATGTGAGGGAGAAAATTTTAGGGGTTACATTAACTTTTTCTATCCTTACTGTTCATTTTCTGCTGGAACTTGAAATTGTGAACTGAGAATCTTATTACATTTTGAACATGAATTTATATAGGTCAAATAAATAAAATCTTATTACATTTTGAACATGAATTTATATAGGTCAAATAAATAAAATCTTATTACATTTTAATCTCAACTCAATGAATCTTAAGTTACATATTCCAATCAAAACTCAAAAACTGCCAAAAATTTTGCCTCCATAGTCACTAGAGAGTTGCTCAAATTCAATTGGACTCAGCATGGTAATCTGGTTTGTGCCCTTCAAGAGTTGCAGATAAATCCTCTCTCTCTCAAATGAAACAGAGGAAAAAATTTTAGACTACAGTGAACACTAAGTGAGCTTTGGGGCCAGCTCAGGTTGAGTGAAATGCTGACATGAAAATGATTTCACTTCACGAACTTGGGGTTGGATCCTCAGTCTTCCGAGCCTCCATTTTTTGGCGCTTGGCATGGGGCTCTTCACTGTCTTCAAGGTTGAGATGTCCGGTTACTACCTCCGGACCCAGAAGAGAGATGTGCTTGCTTGTGATTTGACGACCAGCTCTGAGCTTAGGGCCCCAGTGCCTTTCAGGATTTGGAAGGAATCGAGCAACTTTCTTGGCTTGTGCCTTGCTAAGGGAAGCAACTGCTCGAGAGAAATTGGCCTGCTCAAAAGAATTGAACAATGAGATTAAACTTTCAGCCTAATGCTGTGTTTTAAGCGTTTCCGCCCTATTTGCCTGCCCAAAAGGATTGAACAAGAGAAATTTTAACCCTATGCCCACTAGTGACTGTAAACATGCATGCAATGGCATGTTCAGAATACATATGTGCGTGAGTTCAAATTTAGTCTATGCTACAAAAAGAATAGAAGTCATATGTGCATGAATCCAAAACTACCACTGATTAGACATATACCTGAAGAACTGGTTCCTTGGCAAGTATTACACTCCCTGGCTGATCAGGTGGTTGAGCTTTTATTGGATGATTTTTGACCTACATAAACAAGAAACCCAAAGACTGACAGATAAGATAGCCTGCCACATAAAATTACCTTGCATAAACTTGGCACTCCAACAGAAAATTGCACAAGAAGAATACTTAGAAGCCTCGATCAATTGTAACTTGTTTGAATGTAGGGCATATAAATCAGCTAAAAAAGGGTGAGGTTTGAAAGGGAATCCTTACCCAGCAACGCATTATGTCCCAAATGACATCCATGGGAGCATCTGACTTGAGCCCCAGTGGATTCACATGGGTTCCAGAGATGTGATAGCCTGCGTTGATCACAGCAGAGCGAAAGATCACTGCTGAAGGAGAAGTGCATTTTAGTGTTGCACAGAGGTTATGCAGACTCAGAAAGAGAGGAACATCAGGCAACTCCTGCAAACGGTTTGAAGGATATGAACATCCATCTGAATATCTTTATAGAAAATCAGGACTCAAGACGCCATGCTCAGGAACATATGACAACTACAAATTCAGATACTCATGTGACATCCTATAGTATGTCTCCAAGAAAAAAAAAATAGTATCTCTTTATTATAAAATTTCATTTGGCTAATATTTGACCCCAGTCCAATTTTTTTTAATAACATGTGTCAAATGCTTTAGATGGGACACAAATCTATCAAATAATGCTACAATAAGAAAAATTACAACGATTTATTGGTTGTTGATCATGCACACTTGTTGAAAATATGATATCAGGTGGGAAAAAATAAAGATAAGGAAAATAAGGCACACCTCTGAAATTGTGGTCAATACAGCAGAGATGCGATCATAAGCAGGGTACCGATCCTTCATAGAATTCACATCTACCAGCATGGAAGCTACCCATTCTTGATCATGAATGGGTGCAGACCATATTGGTCCTCCCATATTGAATTTCTTCCCACAGTCACTGCACACTTGAGGAACAGCGGGACCAAACCCAGGTAGATATCTTACACTGTTATTCTGAGGGGAAAACCATGCAACATCAGAATAATACATAAATAAATATCACTAAAATTAAAAAATCGAAGCCATTAATTAAGAACATCAACACATGTTGCTTGAAGGTGATAAAACACCCAAGCATCTATCATGAAAAGAATTTGTCCCTTGCTTGAAAGGACGTATTCTTATACATTTTCTACATCCATGCTTCTTTCTTGGTTTCAAGTCATGATTATGATGAACACGTCAAGGAAATATCAGAACACCAATCCAATTCCAGTCATCCATAAAATATGTGCATGGTTTCATGCTATGAACTTGTCAATGACAAATAATTAGCAAGAATAAAATCGGAGGCTCACCTTGTTGGAGGCTGTCCGGCCAATAGGCTGGAGATGAAAGGAATCACACCCAGTGCATTGGTATACATATGAGAGTTTGAGGGGAGTGTTCTTCATTGCACTTGCAGAACTGCATCAGATAAATTTGGTTTCCACTTAACAAAACATAAGAATATTATTTATTATAGTAGGTATACTCATATTCAATGCCCTATCCCAATTACTATAAGTGGACCACTTACGTGTAAACTCGAACAAAGACTCGAACATA